>JAOUQU010156283.1:0-14869 GCA_028566735.1 Ammoglanis amapaensis | reverse complement strand
TTATATAAGTATAAAAGTTGCTTTGAGACAATGTCTATTAAATAAAACGCTATATAAACAATAAGAAACTCACTGTGTGAGTAGGTGCACCAGTGCATGCTGGTTGGTTTGTTGAGCCAGGTGAAGGGGCGTGTCTCCCTCCTGATTGGCTGTATTAATGAGCATCAGCGCACCAGGCTGAGAGAGCAAAAACTCACACACACTCACAAACCCCAAACGCACACACACATGCAGCAGTGACTCTACACACACACACACACACACACACACACAAACACAAATCCCAACTGATCCCACATGTAGTCATTGTAATTAGTTTCTGTGGTCATCATGGTAACCAAACTTAATTTCAGTACAGTTTAATTATCAGTGATCATCTCTGACATAACCCAGAGCATAGCACACACACACACGCACACACCACACTCAGCCAAGCCCCCAACACACACCCACACACACATGCACACAAACACCGACAGACACAAACCGTGGGTGTGGTCCAGCAGGTAATGGTTGGTCTGCAGATTTGTCAAGGCGAGTGTCACCCTCTTATCCAGATCAGCTCGGACTTTGCTGTCATTCATACCGTACTGACCAATCAGATTGCTGCATTCAAGATTGTTATGGGTTACCAGGTACTCTGCCATGTTCTGTGCATCATCTTCGATATAGGTCAGAAACGACACACCCACGTACTGCAGCACACCTGAGTCACAAGTGTACGCTCGCACACACACCGTCTCTTGCTTGTTATGACCTTAACACACACCCATACACACCATTACAATACTCTGTGATAAGTAACACATTTTTGTGTTTTTGTCTGTGTGTGTGTGTGTGTGTGTGTGTGTGTGTGTGTGTGTGTGTGTGTGTGTGATTACCAGGGGTGATGAAGTAGGTGAGTGTGTGTAGCTTAGTTTGTAAAACGTGAAACACACTCGACCCCTCCAACACCACAAACATCTCTTCATGTCCTGTTAAAGACGGAACCAAAACAAACACTCTTGCATGTCCCTGACAAACACACATACATGCACATACACAAACAAAACCACACTTAGAAACATAGTACACACAGCCACACAATAATACAATTATTCATGATGAGAAAAAAGATCATATTTGTAATTAATATTAATGTCATGAATATTTGTATTATGATTATGCATTGTGTTTTAAATCAATAAATGTATATTAGTGTGATCTTATTTTTACTTACATAAAGAGGAACATCTCTTCTACTGAGCTCCATCATCGGCATTCACCAAATATGCTCCACCAGAGCCTGAAAAACTAATAATAATAGCAATAATTCTGCTCACTCATCTGGTTGAAGAGCTGCAGGAGAAGGACTGAAAGTGGACAGACAGGGAGCAAGGAAACACACACACACACACACACACACACACACACACACACACACACACACACACACACACACACACACACACACACACACGGGAGGAAACCCACACAAATAATTTTCTGAGGTCATGGTTTTGAGTTTACATCCAGTCCCAAATGCTCTGAGATTTTATCAGGACTCAGTAAATTATCAGTAATAGTCATTTAGTAAAATTAATTTGATTAATTTTAAGTGTGTTAATATCAGTTTATACATTTTGTAATATTACACATAAACATGTTGATTCACTCTAATTATTATTAAAATTATTACATAACATAGCATATGCAATTATTACATAACATAAAAAAAATATTTGAATTTGTTATTTTGTTTATGAATGTTTTGTTAGTGTTGCTTTTGTGATTTATTTAAAATATTCAATAAATATATTAAATATATATTTTGATAAATAAATAAAATAAACATATAAAAGCAATTCAGACACTTTGTGTTTTATTTAATTTATATTTATTATTTACTTTGGTTTGCAGATGTGAAGAAATAAACAGTTTACACTAACACAGCTATTAAATAATAAATTGCACTATTATTAATTCAATGGCAAAAAAGAAAGAAATAAATAAGAAGGAACAATACACATTTCATATAAAATAATCTGTTCACTGCCAAACATCCACACATGATCCATTTTACCCATTTTATTACCCACAATAATAATTAAGGGATCATTATTTAATCATTACTGAATCATATGTGAATCATGGGTGAATTATAATAACATTTATAAACATTAATTTAATTAAGGAAAATAAAATTAAAAAAAATTAAAATAACTAATTACATGAAGATTTAGTGTTGATGAATCGGATCCCATGAGTGGAGCTTCAGATGAATCATAAGGTAGAAAGTTCAGTACTAGTTAGTAGTTAGTTAGCAGTACTGAACCAGTTCACTCTTAGTACATCCGGATCTGCAGCAGACGCCTGCAGGACCCACGTCTCTCCGTCGCCGGTGGACTAATGATTCTGAGTCTCCCAGAGTATTGGTGATCATAGGAGATGATTTGGGTGAGAGTGATGATAGTGAGAAAGGAGTCGGGTGGTCAGGAGCGCTGTGGTCCATTTGATCTTCAATGATGTTCACCTGTCTCACTATTGGAGAGAGAAAAGAGAAGAGTGGAAAGATGAATAAGATGTGAGCAGAAACAAACCAATTCTGCTAAAGTAATGGGAAGAATCGTTTACTTACTCGGATTCCTGATGATGGCGAGCTCGGTGTCTCTTTTGAGTCGAGAACTTCCACACAGCGTCACCACCATCCTGATGAATTCTCGTCCACAGAGCTTCAGCCTGACATCATTCCCCTGGACCCTGTCACCTCCAGCCATCAGCAGGACCAGCAACACCATGAACAGCTTCATTTTTGGGCGTGTCTCTTTGGAACTGAGCTCTGGGTGTTGTTGAAAGCAGTTTGGAGTATTTCTGGAAGTTTTTTGGTGCAGGTGGGTTTTATACCTCCATCACGACCTGATTGGTGCTTATGTTCGTCCTTCAGGACAGAAAATCACGTTCTGATCTGTAAACGTTCCTCAAGGCTGCAGATAAACTCATGATTTATGATCCAGCATCAGGTCAAGGGACACCAGAGCAGCCTGGGTTATTATCATGTGATCACGAGTGTGATGAACTCAACCAGATTTCACCATTATCATCTTCATCACTAACATCATCATTGTTTCCAGCTGGAGGTTTTTATTCTTGGGACGGTTTAAACTGTTTGTAATGCGATCAAACTGTTTGTACAAACCAGGCATTTGCTTATTTACGATTCACAAACCCATTTCCTACACTTTTTTTTTTACAACCTCAACTGAATATTACTGTTACATTATTATATTACTTTATAATTGTATTACTTTGTTACCATAAAACATTGCTGACACGCTTATATTTGTATTATATTGCAATTTGCAATTTATTATACAATTATTTCCTCTTTTGTTTTTTCACTATGCACTTTTTTCATCACATTTTGATATATCTCATTCTTGGACGATCACTCCACTGCTATCACTCCACTGCCAACACAAACACGTGTGCTTGCATGAACACTTCCATCCACCTGGCCTAGGTAGGTTAAAATCGATATAAATATTGAGTATACACTGAGTACAAACACATTATCCCCTTGTTTCTGTGCAGGCTCCCAGAATGTTTTCTTTTTGCCTAATGTTATGCTTCCTCATCAGATCCTCAGATCAGCTATGTGCATGGAGAGCCACACCTGGATCAGTGCATTTTCTTTACATCACCAACCAGCCAGCAGAGGGCACTACCCGCTCAGTTACTCAGGACGAAAACTGCCCTCTCCCGTGAAAACCGAATCATTGTTGTTTATATAGGGCGTTGAGTCCAGTCGCCTGTCAGAGCTTGGACACGTTACAATATAGTTGTGTAGTTGGGTGCTAAATTTTTAATAAACTTGCGCCTTCTAAAGGATGTTTTCTGGAGACAGTTTCACTGTGACCTAAATCAGTCTGAAGAAGAAACACGTGTAGACATTTCTATCATTGTTTTATTCTATATATAACACTTTCTTGTAAATCTGTACCGTGTTAAACTCGTTAGTGGTTCATTAATGCTTTAAGTCTTGATGAGATTAGTGCTGTTGGTCTTGACAGGACCCCACTGTACCCCACCCTGCCGGCTTCATCTCGTTTAAACTCTCAGAGAAGAAGCTAAGGGTTCATCCCATTTCTCCTGTCTGGACCAATTATGATGTCGTTATACTAACAATGAGTGATGAGTATTTTCTTCATCTTTATTTAACTGACCCACTTCCATAAATTAAAAAAAATTAAAAATAATATGTATATAAATTATCTATTATGACTAAAGATGTAACAACTCACAAAGACTCAATTTGTATTTTACTTTAAACAGCAGATAGCACTAGTGCAATTTTTTTTACTTAGTATTCAGCTACCTCAAAAACAAAAGAGCATCCAGTCTTTAGAATTTAAAAAGATCATCAAACATCAAATTTTTTACATTTATTTATTTTCTAGGCAACACGGTTACTTAATGGTTATCACAGTCCTGGGTTCGATTCCCGGGTAAGGTGATACAGAGCTTTGTATGTGGATTTAGCATGTTTATCCTTGGTAAGTTTCCCCCAGTTATTCCAATTTTCTCTCACAGTCCAAAGACATGCAGTCAGTTTAATTGGAGATACTGAAATGATCCTGTGTGTGTTTGTTGCTGTACCCGGCAACAGTTTGGCAACCTGTTCAGGTGTTTAGTGAGTCCCACAGTGAGCTAAAAATAGGTTAAGTGTTGGTAACACTAGATAATAAATAAATGGATTTTATTTTATAAACGAAAAAGTAAAATTGCTTTTGTCTTCAGATTCATGTTGTAAAAGCCTAGAAAACAAAACTATGGTAAACCCAGTATTGTGAATCATATTGCATTGTCGGTAAAATGAATTGTTCCCTAATGCTAAAATTGGTGGAGATGAGTGTTAAATTCCAAAGCGTGTGAGTACTTCCGCTCATTTGGAGTCTCTCAGTTTGATGTCAGTTGTGTTGGTGGTGGTTCTGATGCACCTCTTCCTGCTCCGCTTCCTCCTCCTCCTCAGGACTGAGGCAGGAGTGAATTCTTACCCGGAATCGTTCCTGCAGATGCAGGCTGTCCTGGACTTTGCTGTTGGTGAACTCCTGAGCTTTCAGTTTTCCATAATAATCAGAGAACTTGTTGAAGAGGATGGAGATGGGCATCCCATTCAGGATGATCCCGAAAGAGATGCAACCGAATGCCACCACACAGCCGCCAAAGGAGACCGGGACCACGTCCCCGTAACCCACTGTGGAGATGCTTACCTACACACCGGGAGAGAGAAAGAAGAAACCTCCAAGGAAACTTCAAGAGATTAATTATTTTCATAAGAAAATAGAGATGACCTTAAGATGCGAAGGGTTTTTTAAACGTCCTGTCCCTTAAAAATCAGGTCTATTAGAACAAATTGATTAATTGTTTTTATTCCTGGTAATCCAATCATTAAACAGAAATACTGATATAAATTGTGCCATACTATGAATAATATTTACTCACCGCTGCCCACCACCATGTGTCCGGGATACTGCTAAAAGGCGTTCCTGGTATGTCCTGCTCCACGGAGAACATGAGTGCTGAGAAGGCGAAAATCCCCATGATAATGAAGAGGAACAAACAACAGACCTGCTCGAAACACTGGCGCAGTGTGAATCCAAACGCCCGCATGCCTGTCGAGTGTCTAGCTAACTTTAAGATGCGGAAGATTCTCATGAGCTTGACAACCTTCAGAACTTTGCTGACCTTGCTGACACGTGCCATGGTTTTCAGGTCATCCTGAACGTTCAAGTCATCTTGATCAGAGAAAATTTCGAACAGTAGTTGAAAAAAGTACGGCATGACGGCCACCAGGTCTACAAAGTTCAACGCACTCCTCAGGAAAGTCTTGACATTACAGGTGGTGAGGAGGCGAAGGAAGTACTCAAAGGTAAAGAAGAGGATGGAGACGATTTCCACACACTCCATGTAGGTCTTCCCGTGGACTTTATAATCCTTCAGCTCGCTCACCGTGTTCAGGACCATAGCCACGATTGAGATCAGAACAAACACTGTAGACAACACAGCAAAGAACTTTGCTCCCACAGACGAATACGGATTCTCCATCAGATCCCACAGAGTCTTCCGGAACCCCCCCAGGATCATGTGCTTAAATCCATCCTCATCATGATGAGGTTCGATCTCGGCCATCAGCTCCTTATTCACCTTCAGCTGCTCTCTGATCTCATCCACTTTTTCCTCGTACAGAATTCGGCAGCATCGTGGTGTGTCATTCAGGTTCAGACCCCAAAAGTCAATTTCTTCCTCGAAGTGAACTGGACAGATGTTCTCCATCACCCACAGCACGTTACTGTAGTACAGGTGGAAGATGTAGTGGAAGAAGGTGGGATCCCGGTCAAAGAAGAACTCATCATTGATGATGCAATAATCATCACAGAGTTTCAGACGCTTGACGGGATCAGTGCAAGCTGACAGAGCCCCAATACGGGATTTAGGATATTTATCTGCCATGCGTCTTGGGATGTTGAAGACTTTCCCACCCACATTGAGATTGACAACGGTGAGCTGCTTATGTGTTACGTGTGTGACGTTACTTTCCTTCTCTTTGATTTTTCTGCGGAACTCTCCTGTTTTATTGGTAGGAGCGTTCAAGCTGTCCATGGATGTCCAGGGTTTAATGGAACTCTGCTGGGAGAACGAGATGGCCGTCTCCTCCTCATCATTGAGTTTGAGACTAGCAAAAAGACTGGAGCGTCTCTTCATCAGCTGTTTCCAGTGGCGTCTTGGATTATTCATTACTGCACTTCCAACAAAGAAATAGAAAAAGAACAATGCTTAAAATTAACAAAACAATTTAACTGATGTTTTAATAAAAAAAACTAAATTGTCAAAACAATGTTAGAGAAAGACAAAAAAGCCTTTAAATATGAGATACAATCTTGAGCTGTCAGTGCATCTCTCGGCTTCAGAAGATTAAGAAATGAGGAGCAGACGTCCAGGATGAGAATTTAAGCACCTACCACTCTTAATCTGTCCCAGGATTAGTGCTCATCTAAGTCTTTAAAGAGGAAAGACCATGAAAGACCATGAACTTAAGACCACAATCTGGTTAAATGATATTTCATTTAAATCCTTAAACTGTCAGATGGTGGTTGACATCCTTTATACTCAGTTTGGATTTATATGATACCCTCGTGCACACTGTCTGTGTGTGTGTGTGCGTGCATGCATGCGTGCGTGCATGTTCCCATCTACTGTGGGAGCATAGAGAGATCTGCACACTAGCAGCACCTTACACAAAACCTATTTGTTATTCTTATTGTAATTTGTATGTTTTATATGGGTGGTCTTGGTGGCTTAGTGGTTAGCACTGTCACCTCACAGCAAGTAGTCACAAGTTTGATTCTTGCATAAGTTTACTCTGTGTACACCGGTTTCCACCCACAATCTAAAAACATGCACCAAAAACTATGTCGTTTTAAAAACCTTACGTATTAGAAAAAAAAATTGTCCACACGAGTGCAACATTAAAAATGATGTAGTATTTATAACGGGCCACTAGATGTCAGAACCACACAAAACAATCTATGAACGCGGCACTGTGCGGCGCCATGTTTGTTGCTGCTAGTGAAATATGTGCGGGTTACAGAGACGTTAATGTATTAGAATAAATCCTTATAACATGTAAACACAGAACCAGCCATTTAAAATCTTTCTGCTCTGGGGCCCGGTGTTAAAAAGTTTCGTTTCCTTAGTAGAAACATGTCCGTCCATCCATTATCTGGTTTTACTACAGCTTAATCTTTCTCGGAGTCACGGTGGGACACACTGGGCGATTAAACCAAACACCTCAACAGGTTGCCAGTCTGTTGCGGTATCTTCGGACTGTGGGAGGAAATCATATTACATGGGGGAGACCCACACAGACACGCAACTTTGCACTAAAAGCCATAGGGTCAACCCACGTTTTCTAGCTGTGAGTCGACAGTGCCACGTGTAGATGGATCAAGTGCGTAGTGATATTAATCCGGAAATTTTGATCAAAATTTAGTGTTGCACCCTGGGTAGGACACAAAACCATCACGTGTAACTGCACATTTGTTTTCACCTTTTAATTTCACTATAAGTAGTTAAAAGTAGCTAATACACTTACTAGTGTGTTTAATAATTGCTTAGATTTTGTGTTAGCATTGTAAAACCTTGTGAGATAAAAGGCCTGATACTTGTTACGTAACATTTCTTGGGTGCCCAAAAGCCTGTTTGTAACTCTAGTAAACATTCTTTCCCTTTACTGTATTTTTGTAACTTGAGCGGTAGGGGGCGCAAACGCACTTACGATTTCTTTACTGAACAAACGAAAAGCCCCCAGAGTATGCGATACAGTGCTGTGCTGCCCCTTACAACCCCCCAACACACACACACACACACACACACACACACACACACACACACAATTCAGACAACACAGAGAGCTTTAAAAACACATTTATTGGTCTGTCTGACCTTTTATCTCGTAGAAAAACAACTAAACAGTTTCTTAGAAACATAACTTAGAAGGAAAAAACTCCACAAACATAGAAACAATAATGAACCAATAATAATAAAATAAAATCTCTGACACACAAGTAGGACATTCATTATTAATATTTAACAGCAGGGACATTTTAGCTGCAGTCAATATGACTGAAATAATCAGAGGAACATTTATATTTATTCCTCATAGCTTTGATCCAAAAAGGAAAGAAACTTTTGATTCTTTCATCTCAGCATAATGTAGGATGTGTGTGGCTGAGAGAGTTGTGTGTTCGAATCCCAGTTCGGCAGTGCAGACGCTTCTAGAACTCTCGACCCTCTCAGCTCCAGGGAACACCAGAAACTTCACAATGTGTACCTGTATATACGTCAAATAAAGGCATTCCCCATCCATCCACCTCACATCCTCTCCTCACGATTAGTACGAACATTCTAAAGATGCCAAATCTGAGCCGAGTCAAGCCGTGTCAAGATGTTTTTCACTTCCATCAGTTCAGATCTGACACCACTGGATCGGGCGTCGACCTACAGAATCGTCTACACTTGCAGATCTGAGGTCCAGATCTCATCAGCGAGACTTGGTGAGCACCGAGACGTTTCCAAACGTTTCATTTCACACTGTACAGGAGGGCATGGCACCGAAACCGGCACCTATTACGACTCGCTCTGCATGGGTTTGATCATCATGACTGAACTCTTCAGTGGGTAATATCGACCATGCCAGGTCTTCCAGAAAGCACCCTGTTTCCTCTGATGTCTCTGTTTGGGAGGAGTGACGAAATATCGTCCATTCAGGTTAGAGCGACCACAGTTAGTGAACCACCAGCCACCTGCAAACACACAAAAAATAATATATAAATAAACATCTCACTATGTTCAGTGCAAACACCAAAAAAATAAAAAATAAACCATAAAGAATTTCATGCCAAACAACAGGGTTTGTTGGCTTGATTTACCCCCCCCCCCCCCACACACACACACACACAAATTATGTTATAGTTTACAGGTTCCTTCGGAAATAAAAGAATAACTAGATAAATAATTTAGCAATAAAAGGAAACACAAATGCTTTAATGTTTCTTATTTTTTCCAAAAATAAATAGTAAAATGAATCTTTGTTCTGTTAAAAACAAATTCATCTTCAGTTCCATTTTGTGTAAAAGATCATGCCAAAAAAAGTTGTGAATTGTATTACATCGTGGGTAGAGTACATCATTATATCCCTAGTTCATACACCAAAACAATTTTCCAGTTATTAAAAAGAATTTGGCATACTGCAGCGCTCCTAAATCTCTGGGATAATAAAACACTCACCGGACAGATGTTTGGCACAATTTAGGTCAATTTTTTGGTCGTTGTCCCGGTCGCGGGTGGAGAAGGGAAGGCCAGACGAGGACTCCGAGCTTAAAGCACTCTCCAGATTCCCAGCGGGACTTTCCAAAATCCGGAGCGAGTAGTTCTCTTCCACTCCACCCAGCCGGACGCGGTACTGCACCACCCGCTGTTCATCTCGCCAATCTGACATCTGGATTCTCAGGATGAAATCTTGGTCCTCGGTTATACGGTAGATTTTTTCCAAACCGAGCCAAAACTCTCCTACAGACCAAAAAAAACCAGACAGATAAGATTCATGAGCAACATCACAGCGGTGAAACACGACATTCCTCCTAGCCAAAATTAATCCGGATGAAACAGAATCTTTAATCACACACTCACCATTCAAGTTTCCAAATCCAGAGCGATAATCATCCCACAACTGATTGAAATCGACCGATCCATCCTGACGTCTCTGGATCATTGTCCATCCAGCTTCTACATTTACAAATAAAAGAACAATTCCTTCAAATAAACAGAAATGTTCACTCTAATAATCTAATTGAATTCCCATAATACCAATTCAAACTGTAGCCTTATTATCTTGTATAGTTTATATATTTCATTTATTTGGTGTTTTCCAGAACGTACCGGATGTTATATCACAGTAGACGTGGATTTGTTGGGAGTCGGATGGCCGAAGTGTATAAAGTCCACTTTTAGTTTCTCCTCTCAGGAAAAGTTCATTACAGTTTGACACCGAAGACACTGATCAAAAGAAAAATATATACAATTTATTAAGATATAATGTGTTGTAAAGAAGATACACAGCAGGTTAGATTAGGTTGTGTAATCTAAATCTGAGCATGTGAAGAACTGCAGCTGCTGATCTCTCTCTCGCACACACACACACACACACACACGCACGCACACGCACGCACACGCACGCACACGCACGCGCACGCACGCACACACACGCACACCCCTATCCCATCATAAGCAAATTAACCAATGAAAAGTTTATTATTATTATTATTATTATTAATATTATTATTATTATCAGGAGCCGAACACTTACATAATCCTCATGACTCAAACCTGGTTCAGCCTACTAAAGCCAGTAAACCAGTACAAATTATATATGTGTATATGATGTATAAAATAGATGTATCAAGATTAGTATTGCCCTCTTAAATGAGTCTGGTCCTTTCTGTGTGAAGTCAATGTGTTCTGTATTTCTATATGTGCTTCGGTTTCCTCCCAAAGTATAAAAACATACAAAAGAATCAAAATTAACCATGAGTGTGTTTGATATAAGCTGGTCTAAACTATTTTATGTGTGTATGTGTAATGAATAAAAAACATGTATATATCATAAATGTAGCCAAAGTATAAAACAATTAAAAAAGTCATAATTAAATATATGCAATATATGTAAGAACACATATATTGTATTCACTTTTTCAGATTAAGAATGAGTATCTTGATATTGATACAAGACAAAACATCCAGTCCAGAACGATCAGAGAACATGATTATCAGATGTTGTATCTCGGATTATTTTATTACACTCAGCACAATAACAAAGCCCCGCGTGCACGCGCGTGCGCACGCTTTGTTCCCGTCTGTCTTGGCGCAGTGTGTAAACACGACCTTTCCCCCAGTTCCCAAGCAGCCTTCCATCATCTGCTGCTCATTATACACACACACACACACACACACACACACACACACACACACACACACACATTCCACCCACACACAACACCCCTCTCCCACCCATCAGCAGCATGCCCCGTTCACGTGCACAGCAGCGTGGGAGTGACGTCACGGGGGATGCACAGCTCGTGTTAGGTGTGTGTTCAGGAGAGCCGAGAACCCAGACTACTAATAATACACAGAGGCGGCATTTGGTGTGTATAGTGTGTATATATTGTGTGACAGACCAATGAGTTTGGTGCATGCAGTGTGTATAATATGTGTGTGTGTGTGTTGTGTAAGAGGGTATACTGTGTGTGTAGTAGTAAATGTATGTATTGTGTACATAAGTTGTGTGTGTGTGTGTGTGTGTGTGTGTGTTGTTTGTGTAAGAGGGTATACTGTGTGTGTAGTAGTATATGTATGTATTGTGTACATAAGTTGTGTGTGTGTGTGTGTGTAGTTACTGTGTAAAATGTGTGTTTGCTGAAGAGTGAGAGAATGAGGGTCTCTGACAGATTTGGGGGAAAAGTCCCCCCACACACGCACACAGACACACACAGAGACACACACAGAGACACACACAGACACACACACAGACACACACACAGAGACTTCAGCGGAAGTGGTTGTTTTTTATGACAAAAAAATCATTTAAACAGCCATAAAAAAGAAGTCTGTACAAAGTTCATCAGCCAAAAATAATGTGCTCAGTGTGTTCAGACTGGATATGTGCCAGGGTCTCTGATCGCTCTGATATGAACCCAAATCCCTGCCTCGCCCCGCCCAGGGTCTAACTGACCCTGAATTACCACACGCCAAACTTTCACCCACTTGGAAATCATCCAAACCTAAAACTTTTATTCTATAAAACAGTCCCCCGTGCTGACCAAACCTGCTCTGGTGCTTTTTCTCTACCATCCAGTTCCTTTAGGAATTTCATCTTCACTGAGGTGACACTGAGGAGCTTTTAAAGATTTTCTCATCTATATATAAACCTCTACCAAAAACACCACACTTGAAAACTTCCCCAAAAATCTAATTCAATCTTACGATCTTTTTTAATAATATAAATTATACTATAATATTATACTAAACAAGTGGACATGAACCCAAAACCACTGACCCTCCCTCAGCCCAGCACATTCCAGCACATGAACAGGCTCACCTTCAGTCCAGATAAACCCCACAAAACTCCAGATCTAATGAGTACTCTGGATTTTATAATAGCCACTGATAACCTGCAACTAGTCTGTGCAGTTATTAAGCAGGAGTTTAATAACAAGGTCAGAGTGACACATACGCTTGCACGCACACGCGCACACACACACACACTAGTGACACCAGATAATCAGAACCAAAAGTCTGAACCATCTCATTAAGCTGCAGTCCGCAAGAGTGCCAGATTTACAGCCAGACGTTTTAATACTCACAGCACTTCTAGTCCTGATCTAATGAGGTTTATATATATATATATACACGTATATATGTGTGTGTGCGTGCGTGCGTGTGTGTGAAACTCACCGGCTGGAGCATCTTGCTGTTCCACCAGTGCCAGAGCATCATCACTGCTGGAGACAGAGGCTTCAGCTTTCATCTGGACCTGTAAACAACAGGATGGGATTATTAATGATTATTAGTGTGTGTTTGTCCCGGCATGTGTGCTGATGTGTGTGCGTTGATGTTGTTTGATGGTGCGTGTGATAGTGACACACCTGCTGTTGTAGGGCCCGGATACGAAGGTTCTGTTTGTCCAGCTTTTCCTGCTGCAGTTTGATCTGCTCCACCAGGTCATCCATGCGCTTGTTCTGCGACTCCAGCATCATCTGGAAAACCAAAAACACAAAACTTTATTGAGGAACTCATTGACTTGTCCCCACCAAAATCCCAAATTTCTATCCTACAAAAAAAAATCACAAATCATAGAAAATATTTACATTTTGTATTCTTTTAATCCATAATCGTGACGTCAGGTATGAATAATTAAATGCTGTGGGCGTCAAAGTGCCGGTTTACATTGAGTTAAAGGGTGCATGGAGTTCCTCTCGCCCCCCCCCCCCCCTAAAAAAAAAAAACTAGTTCGTGCACGTACAGCACGCTCCGGCACGCGCGCACACGCGTTCAACCGAAGATGCCAAAAATGTTCCTTCAGAATGTTATCTTCATCCGACATTCAGAGGGTCTGATACCAGAGCAGAATCCGTTATGATGACACAGCATTATAACCTGGTTACCAGGTTACATACAATAATAAATATGCTTAAAAAAGGGGGGTAGGGTAAAGTTTTTTCTCCAAAAATCACGATCCCTAAATCGGTGGTTCAGAGGCTCGTTAAGACACTCAGATGCCACAGCAGGACACTTGAAGGTTTCTGCAGGAGCCTCTGGTGGATTCCTGGAGAACATTCTGTACAGAACCCGAATTACAATGATGGAGAAATCTGAGCCGACACACACACACACACACACACACACACACACACACACACACACACACACACACACACACACACACACACACACACACCGGTTACCTGGACGGCGCGTGGCTCGCTCCTCTCCTCCAGGTTGCGCGCGCGTTCATGCAGCGCTTTGGTGTCCGCGCGCAACTCGCTCACGCTCCCGTTCACCAGCGCGAGCTTGCCGGTCACGTCTCGCATCTGTCCGCGCGTGCGCTCCACGTGCTCCTTCAGGCTCTGTCCGAGCTGGAGCAACCCGTGCGCGAGCACGTTCACGTCCTCCCACGGAGCGAACTGCGCGCGCTTCTCCTTCCCCTGGCGCTCGTAGTGCGGCTGTGCGGTGGATCCGGAGCTCACGAGCACCGTGATGCAGAACAGTGCGTTCAGCTTCATCTCCCTCGGTGTGCGCGTGTGCGTGCGTGTGTGCGCGTTTGTGCGTTCGGACGGGTCTTGCGCTACGATCAGTGCGTCTCTAGCGCTCCTCTCGACTCAGCACGCGCTGCCTTCATTTATACGCAGCTCGCGCTCCTGATTGGTCGTTGTGTGGGAGCACCGGTTCTACCCCACCCAGCAAAAGAACCCCCCCTCCAAAGTTATTAGATCTTACAGAACATCTGGGATATTTAATACATTTGTTTGTTTATACTTTGATTTAATTAATATTGACAGTAGTACATCCTCTGTCCGATAAATGTTATTTAGGCTATTTATTTATATTTAGGTTATTTATTTATATTTACATATTGTCTGACTACACCTTATTCTGGCTTTTATTAGGCCAACATATAAAGTATTCTGTTAAAATTAGGGAGTGCAGTTTCAGTGGGCTACTGTCAAAAACCCCTGTCAAAAAGTTGAAGTAGAATCACCATTTTTACAGAAAGTAA
>JAOUQU010156069.1:0-14872 GCA_028566735.1 Ammoglanis amapaensis | reverse complement strand
CGGTCTAAATGGTATTTTTAGTCGATTATTAGTCGATTAGTTGGAGTAAATGACGACCACTGGTCGACCAACAAAATTCTTGGTTCTCAACATTGATGTTAGAAGCAGAAAAAATGGGTAAGAATTTGAGGGAGTTAAACAAATTGTGATGCTAAATGACTGCAGCTCTTGAAGGTTGTTCCTAGCATCTGTCGAACGTTGTTTAATGTAGGAACAGAAGTAAACCCCATGACAAGGTCACGGGTGGCTAAATCTCAGTGATGTCCAAACGGATGAGCTACTGTACAGAAGTTAATGCTGATTTTGATAGGTGTTAAAATACACAATGCAGTACAGTTTATTTGAATAATAAGTTCAAATGAGAACTCATTTTGAAAATTTAAGCTCTTTGTGACTACATTGATTAACAATCATCATTCACTGCTTTAAACTAAACGTGAAGCAAAAGCAAAAGTCAGAGTTCTACCTGCCAGAATAACCGAAACTTTGGCTTCGGGCTTCCAGGAGAAGTCTTTTGGGCTGCAAAGAACTGGCAGGTTATCACTCATCGTCTGACTTGTGTAGAAATACTTTGAGATCAGAAGACTTTGTCCCTGTCTGTTTTTCATCTCCAGCTCCAGCAGGTAGCGACTGTAGCCTGTAGTAGAATTCGCCTTCTTTTCCACATTCAGCACTCGCTTCAGGATCAGATCACTGCATACACACGGAGTCCAGATCAGTTAGAACACTCGATTATACTTTCTTTCAAAACAATGATGCTGGCCTGTAAAGCCAAAAAAAAATGGATCAGCATGAAGGTACCTTCAGGGTTTAATCAATCCCTGATTGGCACCCCTGAACCTCAGAACCATTCAGACGAGCATCAAGACTCTTCTCTGTATTCACTTAAAAGACTCGTTAGGATTTACAATTTGTAGCATTTACCTTTATATAACACGGCTAACAATTACAACTTTGAAAGTGAGGTTTAAGGGCCTTGCTCAAGGTCACTTTGGTGGTTGTGGGACTTGAACCGTTGACATTCTGATCTCTAGCTGAGCACCTTAACCACAAAGCCATCACTGGCCCTGACTGCTACACTTAACTACACTAACTTACTCCTAAAAATGGACTCTGGGTTTACCAGCTTTTGTATTTTAAACTGTTGTTTCCTTCAACTATAGTGTGATAGTGTTTACTAGTATGGAAGCACTTCTGCATGTTGCTCTGGATAAGAGTGTCTGATAAATGCTGAAGATGTAAATATAAAATATAAAACCTCAAACATTAATAATGTTCGGACGTAGTTGATGTGTAATTACTTGTTAGACTTTGACTGAAGTTGTCTCATGAAGCTTTTGATCACTGGCACGACTTCTTTTTTCAGCATGATTATGTTTCCGGTTCTGTTGCAGGTATGAACAACAAAATCATTCTGCTTGGAATGGAAATCCACGGGTTTGACGTTGAAGATCTGTTTAAAGTTTGGCTCCCCTGTCATGGCACATATAGTTTGGAAATGATTCACGACAGATTACTGATCAAAAAGAATTAATTAATTACAGGTGTATAGTAACTTTTACTTAAGGTCAAAGACTGACCACACACTAGTTAAATAAATGTCAATGAAATCACTTTCGGCAGCTTCCATTAGGGGTCACTACGACCAGCGCTACAGTGCACATGCATGGTTCACCGAGTTTGGAATGCTGAATGGGTGCTAGTGTGCTATGCAAAATCCTGCTGCTCCATCTGGGCAAGTTTGTTAAATAAAACACACTTAAAATGAAAAATTGTCTTATCTATAAACGTTTTTTTTAGAAGTAAGATCTATTTTTAAATCTAGTTTTACTACAGTTTCATCCTTTGTTCACCGTGGGACACACACTAGACGAATACACTAAATGCCTGAACAGGTCGACAGTCGAGAGGCAAGAAGAGAACATACAAACTTCACAAAGAAAACCCCGGATAGCCACAGATTTACCGTGCGGCCCACCCAAAACTAAATATGAAATACAATAAATAACAGTAATCATTTTTGCTGGCTAAATATATTTACATTACATACAAAAGAACAAATCTAGTATAAATCTAATATAAATCAATGTTACTTACCATTTTCTGTTTGTCGATCGTCTTTAATGTCCAAATATGGAACAAAACCGCCACTTTGCAATAAGAAAAGAAAAAATATGTTACATAAATGCCTAAATATCTAACGTACTCGATTACTTTTAACATTACCTTTGTGCATATGTCTCATCCTTTTTGTAAAAACATAGCTGAGCTCCAATGTCGTCATCAGATAGTCTTGTATGGTCATTGGGATACACTGAAGAGTAGCGAACCTTAATAATACAATTATTATTAATAGTATTATAGCTTTTCATTTACAAACCAAAATTCCGAAACATTTTATAATAATTGTGAAGTGTGCTGTCAATTATTTTAAATTACTTTTTTTGCAGAATGAAACAACTCCAATGCAGAACACATTTCAGCCACTTTTTCATTTGTTTTTGTACAAATGAGTAAATGATTTTATAGTACAAGTACACGTGGTTGCAGGTGGTATTTAAAGTCACACTCACGTAATGGATTCCGTCGTATCTCTCAATGGTTGCGTTGTCAAATAAATAAAGTGGTATATAATTACATTCAGGAAACACATCATGCAGAGCAGATTTTTTCACTAGGGGAACTGGGAGCAGAAAAAAAATAAAAGTAAAAAATAATATTTATTTATTGTGTTTGTGCAGATTGTCCCACATGTAACCAATCCTCCATGACTATCTTATTATAGCATCTTCGTGATAACTAATCATTTCGATAACTCACTCCTGAAGATAAAATCTCGTGGATCTTCTTTGACCATGTCCACTTCAGACACACCACCAGAAGTCGTAATCTTATGGGCTGCAGTAAGGGGGATGCGATCAGTGTCCCCCGATAACAGAAAAGTCTCATCTGGAATGAGAAAAGTGATTATTTAAAAACGTGCTGTGTTGGTTTAAACACCGACTGAGCTGCTTTGATCTCATTTATTTGTTAATCAGTTTATTCTGGTGCACCGTTTAGACTGAGATGACATATAGTAAGCTTACTAAGCTAACACAGTTAGCATCATGCCATTCAAAACAATGGGATAAAGTGGCACAACATGTTAGCACGGCAAATATCGTCTTCTTCTATGTACCGAAAACATAAAGCATTTTCCCATCCATAAAGCATTCAATGTGCTACATTGAATGCTGGGATTTTATTTGTTGCTAATGAAGCACTAGCCGATCTATACTTCTGCATCAACTTAATACAAGACAGCACCGGGACCTCAACGGTGTCGTTTACCTTGTATAGTTGTGCATCTAGGTCATATATGCAGCACAAAGAAATTTGGCACCACAACACTAGGGAGCTGACAAGTTTCTCAGAGCTCTGTTGTGTTTGTGTTTACCCTCCGATTTTAGCGACAAGCTACAACAAGTCGCTTTTATGGATTTTAGCCTGTTGATATTGACCAACAAATTATTTTAAATGTTGGATCATAAACAAAACATCGTAAACATTAAGGCACCGCCATGTACAGAGAGCAAATTCATTAACTACAAGTGTGCATGCTCCAAAATGTTGATGGCTATAGTGCACCCTCAGCGTGGTCTGCGTTGCTATTCCTTGTGGTCTGTGTCGTGTCGACGTATAGTTAGACATTTTTGGAGGTGCACCTCGGGCGACGCAGAGGCTCGGTTGAGGGGGGTCGAGTGGACACAGGGGTCGTTGTGTTCCGACAAAATTCTCAAATAGAAGATCACTGATTCTGAAATACTGAATTCTTTTCAGAGACACGACTGGTCTGACACAAGTCCTAATAACCTGCCACTACTAGCATGTTATTGACACGAAACTGTGAGCGACAGTGTTTACACCCAGTCTGGGTGCCTCTAGCCACGCCCCCTTCTCTACGTACTCTTCCATCTTGATGAGGGTGCACACCTGCAGCCTGTTTAGGACTAATTCTGTTTAGTATTTAAGCTTGTGTTCTTGTGTTTCCTCTATGTCGGCTGGTTCATTGTTTTGGTTTCTGGGTATTTGTTTGGTTCTGTTTGGTTTCTTTGTTATCTTTGTTCTGTTTTTAGTTATTAAAAGTGAATTAATTTAAGATCCTTCGAGTCCTTCTGCTGGTGTGTGGGTGTGGCTGTTTAAGAGTCCCTGTAACCATCGACGATCCCTAACAGAAACATGAAATATGAATATTCAATATCTCGGTGTATGTATATGTGTTTGATCATATTTCTCATAGGACTTGGAAAGGACAGGAATTTAGCTTAATCTTTATAATGCAAATGTAGTGTAATAAATTATTGAGTAAAACTTACCAGCATAAAGCGACAGATGTTTTGCTGAAATAATTTCAAAACTACTGCTGTCATTGTTGAGGCGCCACTGAAAAAATGAATTTACCATAGAAAAGTTTGTAAATTGTTTGTAAAAGTAAGGATGCATTGATACAACACGTACCTACGATGTGATACCCTTCACGATACTGAGTGCACAATATGTTTTCCACCAATTTTTTAAAAACAAAATGAAATTTAGTTTCCTTTTATTTATTTATTTCGCAAAATAAAATACGGTATTTGTGAAGTGTTCATTTAAATAATTAACGTACCTTCATTTCTGAAGTAAATATACACTGTTCCTGTTTTATGTAAATACTGATTCATTAAACATAAATAGCGATTTCAATCGCACCTTAAATGAATCGATTCTTAACTGACTCATGGTGCATCGTTACGTCCCTACTTAAAACCTTTGGATATGACGGAACCTTAACATCAATTGTTTTATATTTAATAACACATTTTTTTAAATGCAGACAGATTTTTAATAATATCTACTACAATATCTGACAATATGTTTGAGTTATTTAACAATAGTTATTTATTTTTTTTCTAATATGGAATCTAAACATTAGTTGTATAGTTATGAGCTGTGTAAAAGTCCAGATATGATCTAAAACCTCGGAAATCTCGGAAATAAGTTTTGTAGTACGCAAATATGACGGCAATAAAGAGGTTCTTTACTTTTCAATAAATGAATGCAGAATTTAATGAATTGTTACCCACTGTGGCGTCGCAATGATAATACAAAATCCTAAACGCAATCCTGTACACAACTACAGCAAAATGTTCCCATTCACCAAACATGCACTTGTGAGGTGACCAGACATTATTGTTCAACTTAATATTGCACTAAAAACGTTCAGTAAGGCCAAGATTTGTGCGGACAATTTTTCCTCAAGTTACCTCTATAAGTCTTTTTGTGCCAGTGAAGCACCTCAAAGACAAAGTGCACAGAAGTTATTCAATCTACTGCATAATTAAATAAATAAAAACAAAATATGAAATACATACAGCAACTTCCACATGATCCGAGCCTTTACTTTGTTTGTAGATGATTTCAAAGAAGTATCGCTTGTCTTTTTCCAGCCTATAAGAATATGTATTAGAATCATTCAGATACACAGGCAGTTAAAGAATGATCACAGTAACACCACGTGTATGTATACAGTGTAAATCCTGGACAGGATATAAGAGAGGATGTTACTGACCCAACCGGTCGAGACGACTGGGATGTAAATTTCTCAAACTCTCCTGGTGCCGTCCATTCTGTTCCAGTCTGAGAAACAATATTAAGAGTGGGAAAAATAATATGTCTTATAATTATTACAGTATGTTAACAATATGCACTGGTCTGAGCCCTGTTCTGTTTTCCCTACTTAGTTCCAGACTCTGGAGAGCGTTTTAATCACCTTAATACACTTGATTTAAAGTTCTTTTATTTTCGATTGTTAACGATTTACAATAACAACAACAAAAATAAACTAGGATCAAAACTATTCAATATAATTTTGACCAATTTGAATTCTTAAAACAATTAAACGAGCATTACACATTGAAAGCGAGTCGTATATCTCACCAGCCAGTCTGGGATTCGAACTCATGACCATCCTGTTGTGATGTGACGATACTATCCACTTATCTACCATTCAGCCCCATTTACAGCATGTAACAGATTATCTTACCCAGGTACAATTATGACCAAAGGACAAGGATGACAAGGATGTTTCCTATATACCTACCTTGCCCAGGTACGCCAGGAGTTTGACGTTTTTGATGCTTTCATCCTCACTCAGCCAAAACTCAGAGTTTTTATCAGAGGAAATGGCAAAAATATATTCTCCTGTTAAAAGAGAGAAAAGAAAGTCAAGAAAGAAAAATAACAACAATGTGTAAATAAACACAGTGTGTATTTACACTAAAATTCATATTTACACATAAAAAATCATTGTACATATAGTATTGTGGAAATACATTAGAATTAATTTATGACCTTCTCAAAATATAAATAATGTGACATGGGTCTCATATATACATCAACATTACATTATTTAAATAAGTAATAAAAACGTTTTGTTGTAATTATAAGTCACTCTGGATCGATGTGTCTGGTAATTACTTAAAATGAAAAATGTAAAAATTAATATATTGACGTACATTAATACGAGTTTGTATTGCACTAGACCAGGGGTCACCAACGTGGTGCCCGAAAGGACCTCATGAGTTGCCCACGGGCCTGTTTTAAAATTAACTGCATATTTTGCATATTGATATTTATTTGTTTCCTACCTTGTTCAATTATTGTTGAAAATGATTGTGAGAAATCATTTACATGATCAGCATCTTCACATAGATGAATATCATTCATTATTAATAATAACATGTCATTAAAGGTTATAAATTTGTGATTTCACAAGTGTGTATCAAACTAGAAGCCCTTCACATAAGTTGGTACACAAAAAGTAGCTCTCAGTTTCAAAAAGGTTGGTGACCCCTGCACTAGACAGAGATAAAAGAGAATAATGGGAATATAATATTATATAATATTAATTTTAGAATCCCTGATTGCTGACGTAATGAAAAATTTACACTTGCATTGAAAGAGTCAAACTGATCACCACATCATAAATGATGGTCGATGCTACCACAGTGTCATAAAATGGAGGTAGGTGGATACAAACTAGACCCTACTATAAAACGCAAAAAGTATGTGGACTCATGCCTGAAATCTTGTTTTTGTGAGAACAGCTTGGGACTCTTGGGAAAACGCTTGCCTTGCACTTGCCGGCAGATTAAACGTTAGACCTAACAATGTTATACTACTTGCTAACCGTAGTGAAACTCACTACTCAACATGTGATTAGTGATTAGTAGTAAGTGTTACCCACCAATTACTGGTGGATGAATGTATCCAAAGATTCTCAGTCCATAGTTGCTCCATGTGGGATGAACAGCAAGCTTTTTTATTGCGATGCGCTTCTGAAATCAAAACATAGCAACCACGTTATTGAAAAGGACAACATTTTTATGCATGGTCAATACACCCTGTTATAAAACACAAATCATTGTAACCATCATGATCCATTATTATAACTACGACACAGATTAGGAATAACATTGTGACCACGTTTCTCAAACTAAACAGCTGCACTGTGTATTCTGACACCTTTCTATCAGATCCAGCATTAAGTTCTACAGCCGTTTGGACAAAATCTCATCTCTGACACAACGGTAGCGATCGTATGCATTTCACCATCTGATATTTGCCTTATTATATCAGAACCTTGGCAGCCCTTGACCCTGTCTCCATCTCTGGAGCACTTTTGATTATTACTTACCGATAACTACTAACACCCCCCAAAGAGGTTTAGATGCCCTGATCCATGAATGTAGTAGCCATAATCAGGTCGCTTGCTTAAACTTGTTCCAAAGTAACATATACACATTTTTTCTTGCTCATAACATCAACGTTGAGGGTAAAATGTTCACTTGTTGTCTAGTACATCCCACCTACTAACATGTGCTGTGATTAAATAATAAGCATTTTCTTTATCGGTCAGTGCTCATTGTTATACTTTTTGACAATTATGGTTATTGACGTGTGTGTGTGTGTGTGTGTGTGTGTGTGTGTGTGTGTGTGTGTGTGTGTGTGTGTGTGTGTGTGTGTGTGTGTGATAAGTAATGATAACTTGCATGGGGTAAAAGTGGGAACAATTCATTCATTTTCAGATGATCCACCGATCCTCCACACCACTCCTCAAATATGTGCATGTTAACTTCACCCATAAACTGCTCACAAAACAAAGTAAAAAAATCAGGATTAATGTGATATTTTTATATGTATTTATTTATTTTTATTTGTATATTAAATAAACATTATGTGTTTTCTACCTCACGTTTCCACTCTGGCTGATCAGCGACTCGTTTCTGAGTAAAAAAAAAGGATTTAATTTAAACTACTCAGCTAGGCTATTTATTTTATTGTCAAGTTGTAATTTACCTTATATTGTGAAAGCCACCGACCCTCCCAGAACTCTGAAACAAACAAACAAACAAAATGTAATGTTAATATTTGCTTCTTGGAAACTTAAAAACAAAAATAACTTTTTTGTCTTTATGTGTGAATAGATTAGAAGAAAATATACAATGTTCATTTGTCATTTATGCATAAATATATATGTTACTGAAATATTCCTATATCTGCAAATAAATTAGTTTTGAAGCTGGGGTCAGAGCGCGGGGGTCAGAGCGGGGTCAGTCAGAAGAAAAGATGTACAAGAGACTTTCTTAAGGGCACAAATGAGCTGGAATTTGATTCATTCCCAATTCATTTTGCACACGGAACCGTACAGAAATAATCTCTTACACAGAAAGGACCCTGAATTGACTGTCCAGACTGGGACTCAAACTCAGGCCCTTTCTAACTGAGATGAGAGCGCCCCCACAGCACCTAACAAGTCATCTAATATTCACCAAACCATCATATAATTACGGTCACTTAATACAGCTACATTAGTGCATTAGCAAAGTCCCATGGTATGGGTACAGTAATACATAATAAAATATAACACAGGATGGTGCAGATACACCATAATAACCTTCTTATGAAGCAACATTAAAGTGCATTATTGCATATTATACAAAAAATATTTACATTTTTATTTAAAAATTAAAATCGTATAGGATGTGCACAATAATAATGCATATGTATTTCCTTCCCTTGACTTCTCTACTTACGCATTCTAGTTCCCATGAACCTACAGGGCAGTTCAGTGTCTGAAATGAACCTGGCTGCAAGTTTTTAGACTGTGAGAGGAAAGTGGGCCAGTGGTAGCAAAGTAGTTAGGGTACTGGACATATAATGGTCTTGCCACTGTTGGTCCCCTGAGCAGGGCCCTTAATCTACTGCAGAAATTGAAGTTTTAACATCATTAATAACAACATATTAATATTAATACAACCCAGATAACTATTATTAAAAGCTATTATATTATATACATGTTGTGATTTATTACTGTAACGATGGAATTATTACAATCTTAAATATAATATAAACATTTCTCCAATCTAGTAGATGTCACGTGTCAATAAGTATAAATACTTAATTATATTCGAATTTACATGCAATTTTTTCAGTAATAGAGTTTTATTTGGGTGTTGCAGGGGTGTTGTGGATAGTGGACCCCACATCACATTTAGGTGTGGGCACTTTCTGTTTTATTTTACAGTCCAATTACACACATAAAAGCCGAGTAGATACACAAATAAAATTCATTCCAAAAGTTCTTCAATTTTAATTGTGTATAAAGTAAGGGAGCGTCTAACAAGTGCAACATCCGGAAACGAAAAACGCGTTCAAACTTAAACTTACTTGCCACAGCGTTTAAAAAAATCGTTTTCATTGTAGTTACCAAAGCATTTACTATATCTTCATGTATTAAAAGTGTTACTTTGTTATTCGTGTGGCTCACTACAGTGGATATTGGTTCTTCTGTGTGTTTCTTCGAGGGGGCGCATCTTTTACACAGGAAGCCCTTCGTGCCTCAATCCTTCCTATTCGTCCGGGCTTGTAACAAGCACTACATCTGTACAAAATAATACATGCAACTAGATGTACAAAGCGCATTCGGTAACTAATAAGAACGAGTTAAAAGCGTGAGTTTACGCTTGAACCGTATCACGCACTTTTTAGACGCTCCCTCAGTTTCCGCCACGTCGTTTTGAGAAAATATTATTTCTTCGTAATTCGAATTAGAGAAAAAACTTCTGGAAAAACATTCAATTTCAGACTGGATTAGTTGATTAGCTGATGATTAGATGTTTGTTGGCCGACAACGAGAACAAATAATCTCGTCTAACAAGACAAACGTCCAGAATAATAAAAATCAAAGTTACACCAATTATCATAATAAACCCTGATTAAAACCTGAACGTGATTACTTACCAAAACCCGAAAAGGTTTTCAATGTTTTCAGCGAAACAGCAAAACAGAAGATGACTATTAAATGTATTAAGAGCAGAAAGACGAATCTAAAGATTCTGATGTTTAAAAATCCTCTAAAATAATCCAGATGTTTATCCATCGTATTCAGATCTCTGTCTACTACATCAACACATCCTTGTTTCAGTCACTGTTCGTCCACCATGACGCAAAACTGGCTGGGCAGGACCAGTAAAACTCACTAACACTAAACTGGCTTGATTAGTCATGTAAAACTAACATGTCCCTTATATTGCACAGTTTATTAGACTTAAATACAACCGTCTAGGACTTAAAAGCGTTTCTCAAGGTCACACAAATGACAACCAGGGCTTGACCCAGATTTTTTACTCTTTTAACTTAAGTATTGGGTAAAGCTTTGGGTTACCAATTGGTAATGGGGTGGGGGGTCTAATCCAGCCTTTGCTACACAGCCACTGTTGGGTCCTTGAGCGAGACCTTTAACCGGGAGGTGCCGTACGATATCTGACCTTGAGCTCGGACCTCAACTTCTATACAAGCAAGAATCTTGTTGCACTGAATATGTGTTTATGTGTGTATGATAATTAATGTTATTGGCTGAATTTAACACACGGACGCATGGAGGCTGCAGTTCCAGATATCTGCTATTAACTTCGATACTTTTCTTAGAATCATTTTAGATTCCAGCAATTCCTCAAAGACATCTTATTGTCAAGTCAAGTCAAATCAACTTAATTTATATAGTGTTTTTTTTGTCTCATAGCAACTTTACAAAATACATCACCAATCGATACAGAAACCCCAATAGATTCACAGGAATCCTTAATTTTGATCACCTCTGTCTGTCACCCTTAAGACGATTAAATAAGATTGATTAAAACATCAATATCTGATACGTGTATTACTTTCATTTTGACTTGGAAAATGTTCATTTGCATTTGACCAAGGGCGTAACTTTAGGTCTAACATTGGGGGGGTTACAATGACTGGATCAAATTATTGGCGGGGTCATAACCCCCCTAACCCCCGTGTAAATTACGCCAGTGCATTTGACTACTGTGTAGAAGAGTTTATCTTTTATAAAGAGTTTATCATTTTAAAGATGATAGAAGTCTTGGAAATAGCTCTGATTTGGCTAATAGAATTGAGATCTGGGTCTATTTGAATGCCCAGATTTCCGATTAAATAATGTATACTATTGTATAAATATGATTTAGCATTCCAAAATAATGTGGATTACATTTCCTGAAAGGTCTTGAAGACCATTTTAGCAGTGGTCCCAAAATTTCATTGAAAAAGTATCTTTATAGAAAACAGAGACTATATATTATTTTGACGGAAACGAGGTGGAGATGTAGGTGGGACATTGACATACTTTCCAATTAAAACTTCTCCTCACAAACAAGTCTTGCAAGTTCCTGCAACTAATGACTACACTTAATTTTCAAATCAAATAAAAGTAATAAAGGAATCAATGCAACACTACCTGAAGAGAATAACACAATTCATTTGGCTTTGTATATAATTTAATTATAAATTGAATAAAGCGTGACATTAATCATGCCCTAAACTTCTGAACAAAGAGTGGAATTAGAACACCATGTCCTGGCACTTAGTTTTAAAGACATTTATTCTAAACAGAGTAAAAGTAGAAGGGTGGGCTGGAGCCCTCTTGTATTTAATACACAAGATGTTCAAACCCACACAGTCACATTTAAGAGCAATTATAATGTTTCCCATAACCCGTACTGCAGAACTGTAACATGAAAAACACAAAACTTTTTTAAAACACACAGACACAGGGTGTTATAACCCTCTTCTCATCCCTGCTATTAATTCACACAGGTGCTACCCACCGATCATCATGTCACTCGTCTCTGTGAACTTGAGTTGGGTCACAACTCTATTAAAACACCGAGACTCAACGCTCAATTTAAAACCTCTCAAACTGCAACTGAAATGTGAACAGAATCAGAAATCAGGTTTATTGTTTGAGTATGTGAGTACACACAAGGTATTTGGTTCCATCCAATGGCGTCTCTCTAGTACAATCTGGGCTGAATTTAATTTGTTTTAGAATCATTAATTTTGATCACTTCAGTCTGTATTTTAAGTCACCATTAAGACAATTATTTAACACAGCAATATCTAATACATGTAAGTATATTCTTCATTTTGACCTCGAAATTGTTCATTTGTGTTTATCTGCTGTCTAGTTTATCTTATCATCGTCTATCATTACATTACAGTGCATTTAGCTGACACTTTTATCCAAAGCCACTTACAAGTGATAAGGTATATAAGAAATGAGAACATAACTTTTATACTTTTGTTCTCATTTGTAATGTACCTTATCACCTGTATGTCACTGCAAAGGAAAAGTAAACAGAAAAGGAAAAAAAATCCAAAGTAGAAACCAGTTCAAAGTTCCGGTGAAACATTGTGATTGTTGGAGGTGTTTAGGAGAATAAATGATCTTTAAAGAGCTCCGTCTTCAGGAGTTTCAGCAAGAACTTTTTCTCTGCAGCTTCTACCACAATCGAGGGAGTAGGAATAAGAACAGTCAAATATCAAGGGGAGCTTATAAATGAAATGACTTAATAAAGGGTTAATATTTGACTTAATAAATGGTCAAGTTATAACAAATGGTTAATATTTGGTTGATTCTGTACTTGGAACCCAATTACACATAATGACGCCATTAATGATGCTGTTACTTTGTTCAGAATAAACTGCTCTTGTGAACTGGAGCTAAATATATGTGAAGATGTTTGGCCCAAAATACTTTTTTCACAGATTAAATCCACTTTACACATTGTCATTTAATCTGGGTGATTAATGGGTATGTATGCTTGAACCTAAGTCCACTGGGAGTGAAACCCACACCCTCTTGAGGCGGCATCAGTGTTAAATTAAATAACACTAACTACAATATAATTACAGTTATGTATTTAATAAAGCTTTGTGCTTTTAGTCTACTTTATCCATATCATGCCAGACTATGAACATGAACACACACAATAGTATGTGGACACTCCTCGTAATTACTGACTTCAGGTGTTTTACTACAGTGTGTTTGTAACATATTTACTATCATTAGCATTATTTGTAATTAGCTTATTTCATGCCGGTGACATTCTGGCGCTTGTTTTTAACCTTACAGGTGGAACAAACTTACAAAAATGTACTAATTCATTTTCACTTTTAAATACAGAGCGGTGTGTAGAAGTGTAAAGCAGAATAATGAAGATATTTAAAAGTAACATCAGCAGACAAGACACTGTATTTAACATAAACAAGTTCACCATTCTAATTTCTTGTTTTAATTTGGAACAGATATGCAGAGGTGTGCAGAATGTGCAACACCCCAGTACAAAATAACAAAACATAAATAAATAAAATAATTAATGGCACACAATGATGAAAACAGAAATGAAAATTAAGAATTCCTTTTTGAAAACTATGTACACAGAAGAAAATATGAACCCCCAAACAAGACTGTACTTTATCCAAACCACTTTAATGTTTTACCAAATACATACCAGATTATAAATTAATATACATAATATAAAAATTACTTTTACACACGTAATACCATTTTGTCTGTATTTTTTAATTTGACATATTTTATATGTTTTTTGTCATGATATCCTGGTACTTTTGGGGGTAGGGGCTGGTGGTGGAGACCCTAAGTGGCCGCATAATTCACATAAGTCTCATTAATGAGTATGAAATTGAAACGAATGAATCAATCATAAGCATGTTCAGCATGTTCCAGTTCTGTGCAGCGTAACGACTAAATGATGCTTCACCAGGTTTAGTTTGGACTCTGGACTCGACCTGAATCCAGGGATCTAAGAGATCTGCTGGGCTTATTTTCTCTAAACATGTCTGAGATCTGAGATCTGGTATTCTGGTCCAAATCTGTTTTATTGATTTATAGACTAGCAGTAGAACTTTAAACTAACCAACTGCCAGTGTAGAGATTTTAGAACTGGACTGATCTTCTCTGTTCTCTTAGTCTTGATTAGAACCTGAGCAGCAGCAGAGTTCTCGATGAGCTGTAACTGTTTAATGGTGTTTTGGGGGCGACTAAAGGACCATTACAATAGTCCACTTTACTGCAAATGCAAGCACACATGAGCTTTACTAGATCTGTTTGTGACACCAGACATTTGATTCTTCAGATATTTTAAGATGATAGAAGTCTTGGTGTTAGTTTTGATTTGGTGAATAGAAGTGAGTAATATAAATACTATTTAGCATTTTAAAATAATGTGGATTACATTTCCTGAAGCGTCCTGGTATACATTTCCTATAGCAGTGGTCCCGAAAATTCATTGAAAAAGTATCTTTATAGAAAACAGAGACTATATATTATTTTGACGGAAACGAGGTGGAGATGTAGGCGGGACATTGAAATACTTTCCAATAGAGAGTGGGCAACTACGTCATGGCGCGTTGCATGCTGGGTAGCGGCCGCCATGTTTTAGGACACACTACCAAAACAAATGGACCGTGCGAAGAGCAA
>JAOUQU010155857.1:0-14877 GCA_028566735.1 Ammoglanis amapaensis | reverse complement strand
GGTGAGGGTGGGGGTATTGGGGGGTGCTGACTGGCCTGTGGAAAAAGAATGAGAGAGAAGGAAATATGTCATGATTCAGAGGAAAAATAGTGCGTTTTACAACCTTGTTCGAATTAAAACCACTTCGTCCAGAGATGAGGCGTGTAGACTGGATCAGAGCAAAACAGTAACTAATAAACTAATAATATTAAATTGTTTTTTTTTTCCAGGACTGATCAGCACTGCAGAAAACAATGCAGGAAGTCAACACACAATGCATTTTGCCATATAAAAAGATCATGAAACATCAAGAAAAGAGGAAAAAGTTCAAGTGAGGAGAAAAAGAAAAAAAACTCCAGACTGTTTGACAGCGACTGGCGGAGCCGGAGTGTTAAAAGCAGGAGAAAGAGCGATAAATAAAAAGGATTGGCTGAGATTCGGTACTGTGAGTGTGATGTGAGGGAGGGAGGAGATGTGAAGGGTTTGGCTAGGCCTGGTGTTCCTGGCAGACCCTCAGCTCCATCTCAGGGTGATCAGATGTGGAAGATGCTACTTTATATAGCCAGAATGAGCTCACTCTTACCTTTAGAATTCCAACACAAACACATGTGCCATTTTACACGCCACAACACTGCTGCAAAACTGCACTGGAGCAATTTTTTACTGTTGCAATTTAAGCGTAATATAAACATCTCTGCAAACTGGTCACCGGTTCACCGGTGCAAATGAAAATACGGCATATTAAAGTATGACTGCATACAAGCATTGGTGTTTAACTCTTTGAAGCTTCTTTTAGTGTCCAAAAAGTGAAAGTCAGATGGAACTAAAACCGCACTATAAGAGCTCTCATATAGGTTATTAGTCTCTTTAACCAAAAACTAAAAGGCCTGTTACTTTTTAAAGATCATTGAGCTCGTGAAAGGCGCTATGTATTATTATTACAATGCTTGTTGTTGTTTGTCTGCAGCTTATCAGGAAGAGATCTTGCTGTTTTACCAGCGAAAGAATTTCATCATTAAAAAAACACATTTTCCAAAGCTTGAGGTGACATAAAGGGCACACACACACACACACACACACACAGATGATCTAAGTTCTTCTTTTTCTAATTCAAAACAGATGCCAGACTCTTGCAGTTAATGTGAACACATTGAAATCCCTGAATGAGTTCTCCAACGATAACGTATGATTAAAAAATGGAAGAAATTGAGGCAATAACGTTTCTAAATTTAGCCACTGAATCATGGATGTTGTGTGCTGATAGTTATGTGCGGGTCATCACATATTTTTCGGTTATACTCATACTTCATCTTGTTTCAGAAGAACGTGATGTGGAAGTGTGTGGATGTTACAGAGAGGAGAATATGCCCTGTGCTACAGTAACACAGCTGGCTCCAGATTCTGCCAAGCCTCTTCCAGTCCCATCCGGCCCCCTGCCGTTGTTTTCTGGTGCCAGGTTAGGACAAAGCTGCAGTGTTCCTACCGCTGCCACACACACTCAACAGCTGGCCAGCTCCAGGTGAAATAGACTAGCATAATGTAGTCACACACATACACACACAGCCTCGGGTCATTACTGTGGCTATTCCACATCAGTGAGCTTCACAGGTTTTTTGTTTCTTTCTTTTTATTTACATTTTGTGGTCAGTGTCAGGGATGCAATGCTTCTAATTCTTTGAGTGAGAGGTTGGAAACACCAAGAATGAGTTGCCAGTCTGTCACAAAGCACACATACACTTAGAAACACATGAGTGGGAATTAAAGGAATGAGCAACGCTGATTTAATCGGTACTTATTATGAACTGAACTGGTATGATGAATATACCATTATATGGTACCTATACCATTGACAATACAAAAATATATTTCCATATATCCCATCTTGGATATATGGACCCAGTTATAACTTGGGTCTTGTTTAAAGCCTGCATATCAGAGCTGGGATTTAAATTGACTTAGCAGTCCAAAGTTCAACCCACTAGGCTAGTACGGTTCTTTTTCAGCCATATAATGTACGTGCTGCTCACACGAGTTTGTGTAGTTTGTCATGATCGTGATCCTGTAATCAAGGCAATGTGTGAATGTGAATTATAAATAGGGATAAGAATGCTGGGAAGACCTCAGAGCGAGTGGTTGAGAGATACGATACATCACAGAGGAGTCAGGCTGCTGGAAAACCTTGTTTATGATGTTGTCGGTGGCCTCAGACTTCATTGTTTACCAAGCAAATGTCAGTGACGCAAGTCCACATTCGTTCGCGCATTCTTTTTTTCACGATAACATTTACATTCTAAAATGATCTGTGTAGAACAGAGCCATGTGTCCCCACGGTACTCTCATCGTCCAAAGACATGCAGTCAGGTTCAACAGGGGATACATGAAGTATAAGGGAGTGAATTTGTTTGCGACTCATAGGATGAAGTCAAATGTGAGACTGATAAGCTTTACTAATACATAACGTCATTGGCTAGAAAAGTGTATACTCCCCTTAATAATTTTCCCTAAAAAGTACACCTTAGATATATTCATCGTACCTCATTATTGTCTGAGTTGTCCCACAAATTAGACTAATGGTGCGTCCCAAATTGCAGACTTGCACACTTCGAGCACTATGTTTTAGTGCGTCCGATAAACACAATAAATCTTATTGCGGTTAAATAAATCTGAAAATAGTAAAGAAAACAATGGCAGTGTGGACTGATGGGCACTACACACACCAAACAGACACTATTTTGAATAACGTAACGGAAGACGAGGTACTTTTGACCATCGCCATATCAGGAATTTGAGGAAACAGTAAGTAGCGTTAATGAAATTTATTCGTTAGGGTAAGCAAAAGCATGCAAAAACTGGTGGATATTTTGGTGGGCTGGAGAACCACAATCTAGACCTGAAGCGTGGTGTTCAATTTGAGACACTTTCCCATGAAAATGTGCACTAAGATGTAAGTGCTCGGTGCAAATGAAATTGCAGTGCACTTACTTATGTGCACGGTTCGGGATGCAATTTAAGTTTCAAAACTAGATTGATGACTGTAGTAAGGTGCTGTGCTATCTGGAAAAAAGGCCTGATTTATGTAATATATTATATTTTAGCTGCTGGGTAGAAAACGGTTACATGAGAACGATTATTTATGTATGATCTAAACTGCTGACAGCTTTTGACACAACCACTGGCTGACTTTTAAAATAGCTGAATAGAAATGATGCATGGATATTTTCCACTTTCAGTCTTTTTTTTGCTGCAAAGCTGAGAAAAACTTATGTGAAATTAATTAGTCGATGGGCCAGGTCTCTCAAGTGTCTCCCGATAGTGCTATGAAGTGACTGCAAACCTGAGATTACTCATAAGAAGTGACGGTGAGACTATGAAAAAAAATAAGTGTGAGACATGATTTTCCTTGTTGTGGTGAGACATCTCACTCAACGCTAAAAACAGCCGGCTGCACGGAATCCGCCTTTACCTCATTCTGATAGTTAAATAGACGTTAATCTTTAGAACCTTCACAGTCAGTTTCACAGGAGGGCTTATTTAAAGTCACTGAACACTTCCCAAACAAAAAAAGGGATATTTTTTAATTATGATCTGCACTGTTATATATCTATATGTTGTATATATATACTGTATATGCTGTTTTCTCTCCAGGAGAACAAAACTAACCCACCTTCCCTCCAACTCTTGGGTAGCAGACTTATGTATCTTGTCACCTACATTAACATTCACCTTGTGAAGGGCCGTCAGAGGTCGTTAGCATATTTTTGTACCAGAACTGCCACTGCGCATGATTTCCATAACCAAAGTGACTTAATCAAGTTCAGATTTTTAAAATGGTCGCACAAATAATGAGAATTTGGAGATCTATTGGGTTAATCAGAAAGTATAAGGAATAATAATTTGTTGTTATTATTATGATAAATTATTAAGGTGTTAATATATTAAGGTAAAGTGCTTTAATAACACTGTGATTTTACCGTTCGTGTTAGTTATTCTGAAGAAACTGGTGAAGAAAATATGCATATCATGAACTGTAATAAATAATGTTCCCTGACATTTACTCCAATTTCTTTAAAAGAGTTGAGATGAATGTTGTTTATCGTTGGGGACGAACACCGTTATAATGTTCTTGTTTATTGCTGGTAAACTGTGATAGACAGTGGAATGTCTAAGAGTTAAATATTTATTAATAGTTATTTATTACAGTACTGATGTTACCAGCACACATTACATAAAATGTTGTGAAACAGGTCTGAGCTAAAACGATCACAAGTGACCTGGTTCATGCTTAGTGATCTGAATACAGACCCAGAGTGTATGCACAAATGTGTGACGGTTTGATTATCAGACAACAGGCTAGTCACACAGGAAACCAGTGGGCAGACAGCCTTGCATGCTGCTCCAGCTCTGGTTACAGAACTTCCTGTCGCTAGGTGAAGCACTTCCTGTTAGTGCTCCAGCTGTCAAAGACTTATCTCGGTCCATTTTAGAAGCTTGTTAATGTAGCGTGTCGAGGTGAATTAGGTCGTTCATTTCATTTCACATTTTATTGTATTTTCAAGGCGACTTATTATTATTGTTATTAGTAAAATGCCGTGTGAAATGTATGCGAGATAAACAAGGATGAGTTTGATCAGTGCACCAGTCGCTTTAATAAGGAGTTTGCATGTTCTCCCTGTGCATGTGTAGGTTTTCACCAGGTACTCTGGTTTTCTAACACAGTATAAAACGGCATAGCCAGCTTCACTGAAGACACTGGATCATCTCATGGGTGACTAGCTATAAGATAGATAGAGATCCTAGATAAATAACAAGGGTTGTGTCAGGAAGGGCATTTGATCTATAAACGATGCCAATTCTTTACACCAAATGTTGTGTTTACCTAAAGAATCTATTCTTCTAGATAAAAGTAAAGTAACTTTTAACTTTAGTTAAAGGCATTGAGAGACACAATCCTGCACAAGGCTCTAACAGTTTCAACCCAGCAGTGGTTGGGTTTAAACTAATGACATTCTGATGTATGTATGATGTATGTTAGCTGATTCAGCGTTGTGTATTTTTATTCCTGATTTATTAAGCCACTAAGTGGAACGGAATACAGTTAAAATATAGAATTCCAAATTATATTACAAAAGCAGATATTACTATGTTTCATTTGTCACCAATATAGTTTAAATTAAAAATATTAACAAGACTTTTTATTCAGTAAAATGAAGCAATCATTTTATCAATATTGAAATACGACTGGAAAGATCATTCAGTTTGGTGATATATAACATGGGCCTGATATATAACAATAAATTGTTCTGGTGGTCGGTCGTTACTTTCCTACAGCAGTGAATTATGCAACCTGGAAACTTGGACTTCCCAACAGCTGCTGCCATGATAATAAATTCTACAGATTCTACCTTCTTCTGTCTTGTACTGAATTATATTAGACTACATTTTAGTGCTCGTGTAGACAATTATTTACGAGCTGTCACAAAAATTATGTAAAAAGTGAAAATATATTAAATGGGGTGGCACGGTGGCTTAGTCGTCAGGACTGTTCTGAGTTCAGTTTTTGATTAAAGCAATATAAAGCTTTCTGTGTGCGATTTGCATGTTCTCTGGCTAATGATATTGTCCTGTATGTGTTTGTTGACCTGTTCAAGTATTTAGTGTCCCAATATGACCCTAAAAAGGGTTAAGTGCAAAATGAATAATGTGTACACATGCTCATTTGTTTGTTTTATATTTTGTTTAGTTCTAAAATCATTTCATGTCATTATTTCTTTGATCATCTTTTGTATTATTTTGACACAAATGTGACGGCAGGGTGTTTGTTGTATTTCTGATGTAACTGCGCCATCGTGTGGATCTTTCTTGAGGTAACTTTTCCAGTTCATAGCCTCAATTGGCCTCTATTGACAAATCCATAAAATTGTCCCTATTTATCTATGTGCAAACCAAATGATCTCTTACAAAGGCACAAACCTCCAATGTTTACCAATGTACATGTCTTCTTGATCATCACCAAACAGTGCACAGCAGGGGTGACTTTTATCGGTACAATTTTAGTATCTATGGAAATAATAATATAAATATAAATAATAATGGAAATATTGTAAAACTGTTATCAGGCAAAAGTGGAAGTTCTTTCATCCATCCTTTCGTTGTTTGGTTTTACCACTGCTTAATCTTTCCAGGGTTACGGTGGTACACACAATGTGTCAATACACCAAACACCTGAACAGGTCACCTTCCTGTTGTGGAAGTTTTTTTCTCCCATATTAGATATTTGTTTTCTCGTTTACATTAGCAGCATTTAACAGACACATTTATCCAAAGCGATATACATTAGTTACGCTATACAGTCTGAGCAACTTAAGCTTAAGGGCCTTACTCAAGAGCTCAACAGCAACCTTCCGATGACTACTCCTGTACCCTAAACATGGTCTTGTAATTTTTTCTATTAACCTCAGGCTTAATTGCTATGAAAAATATGGAGCCAAAGCTTAGTTTTATATTCAGGAAATGTACTAAAAAAATAAATAAAAACTATAAAATAATGCAACGTTTACACACAATAATAAAATAATCAACTATTTTCTTTCACCTGGTTGTTACTCCACGTTTGATCAACAGGGGGCGTGGTTTAGCTGGGTTTTTTTTTTTTAAAGAGAGGCGTGGTTACTTTAAACCGTCTCACTTCACATCAGAACTTTCATCTACAGAAGCTTTTATCACTTTCGGCGTTCATGTAGCTACTGTAAAGGACGTTTGTCGCTATATTAGTTTGATTTAAAGCAGTTTTGCCTCTAAGAAGCGACAATAAGACGTTAAATCTGCGAATATTTGAGAGGAAATAAAAGCGCCACTACAACAGGTGAGGATGGAGGCGCGCGCGCGCGCGCACATTAACGGAGAGCAGCTTCACCTGAAGCAGAGGACTTGCTGTAACGGAAAAAGTTAAAATATATTTATATAGTATAACTTTTTATCACTAGATTAACGTGTCTCTTTATTTGTAGTCGTCTGTAGTCAAATATAACATATTAGACGTTAAAATATAGTTTCCTAATATAGTATCAAATGTTGTGAATCGAAGAGTCAAAGCGCCCAATGAATCAATGAATCGACTCCCTACAGCATACGAGGCTATTGTTTAAAGATGTTTATAATAAGTTACATTTTTTTTTAATTTTTATTATCTTTTGCAGGTTTGGTGATGGAGTGGCGTGAGCAGCCTACTGTCGGCTGTGAGGTTGCATTTGTTGAGGCCCAGAAATGGATTGAGGTAGGACCCATTTAATTTTACTTATCATCTTTGGGCTGCTTATATTAAACACCTTGACTTGCTTTTTTAAATTCGTTTAGCTATGATTAAATCACACGCGGGAACTGCAAGGTATGGACACCAGTTACAGTCAGCAGAATCGCATACCTAAGTATGCATTTAACCCAATTCGTGCAGTAACACACGCATACACTAGGGGCCAGTATTAAGCACAACTGCTCGGTGCATGGGGCAGCCCTAGCGACAGTGCCCAGGCAGCAGTTACGGTTTCAGTGCCTTGCTCTAGGGCACTTCAGCCATGACCTGTTGACTCTTGGAATTGAACCGGCAACCTTCCGACCACAAGCCCACTTCTCTAGCCATGGCTGCCCCCTATGGTCAGTTGTTCACATATAACTGGACATACTACATACAGGGTTTTAAGTATTACATGCAATATTCAAGTGATTAGAAATTCTCCTTATTGATACTTCAGATTTAAACAAATGATGGACATCTAACCAAATCCTTCCAGCAGGTTTTGCCTGTAAACTGCGGCTAGACTTGGTTTATTCCCCAGCACATTGCAAACATTACGCACACATCAAATTATTTACTTGCCTGTTTGTACCTAAGCACACCGGGAGGAAACCAATACAACCCAGAGAAAACTTATTTCAGACAGTGACTATGGAGAGGTGGATTGTGTGGTTCCCGTGCTACTTCAGGTCCCAACATGCAAAACGAAGCAAAGGAACCGATTATTTAAATTTGGGATCAAAACACTACATGTATTAATTGATGTTACTTTAGAATTTATATACACTGCTAATGTTAATGTAGGTAATATAGAATATATAATTCTTGGTGATTCACTATTACTGTAATACTGGCTGTTCTCTAATTTGTGTCTAATTTCTGCTTTTTAGTCTAGACAATTTTGTGCAATTAGTAAGACTACAAGATTTTTTTTTCTTTTGCTGTTGTACGTTTTAGGTCTTGTGTGCAAGTTTTGCAATGACTACCTAGGCTACTATTTCCGGCTGATACGACTTCCTTTTTTGCTTTTGTGGTTAATTTAGATGTGTTAGCTTACTGTGCAGCTGTTGTCAAGTTTAGAAGAACGTGAACACTGTTTTAGTATATTTAGCTTTTAGTAATGTAATAGCATTAATAATTACTCTGATATAGTGTCCTGTACCTCCTGTATTTATTAGCTCACATCTAATCTGCCCTAATCGGGCGAGTACAGACATTTAGGCATCGGAGGTTTACATAACATAAACAATTAGCTTGCAAAGCAAAAACATGCTGTATGTGTGAGGGTCATAAACTTCTAGATGCTTTATTTTAAAGGTGACATTATGCCTCTTTTTCAATAAGTTGTTAGGTCTGTGTGCTGTACAAAATGTGTCCATGCAGATCTTTGCACAATATTCCTCACATGAAGAGATTAAGTTTTATTCCCGAATTCACTTTGAGCTATGTAACATGTTAACGAGCCACTTTATATATGAACTTTATATATGGACGTTTTTACATAGTATTTAATAAATATGAAGATTTCAGAAAACGGCGGTTACACAGATTGTCTTATAAGAAGAAAACTTGCTATTGTATCTGACATTTATTATACTATTATTCTTTTAAAACATTTTATTACTTTTGGTGCCTATTTAAGCCTGCCAACCTGCTGGCTTTGGAAAGTTCCACTTGCCCTTGTTATACCATCCAGCCAAACAGGTTAATAAAAGCGATTTCCGACTGTTTATTACTCTTCAACCAGAGCACAAAGAACCTCAGAACCTCCTCATCCAGTATTTTGTCCTACCTAAGGGCCACTAATAAGCACTTGAATGGACACACACTTTAATGTAAGTGAAGGTTAGTTGTTAACTTGCATGGATGCTCATTTTCCTGAAAGAATGTGCTGGCCTTATTATTGTATATCTGTTTAGTAAGCATTAATAATATCAATACAGCTTCATTGTTTAGTGTTAATTAGGGTAGCAGATCATTAGGATCTACTCTTACTGAGAATGTGATAGTTTTTTGCTCTTTAGGCTAAACTATTTCACACTGTCTTCACACTATTACTCTGATTTATAGCTTTAATGTCTATTTATGTGTGATGGCTTTTGTTGGTGTTCGGCGTGCCAGTTACATTCTCTCACACTCGCTCTTGCTCTCGTGCGTTGCCGATTGTTATAGTGGGCAACCATGCATATTCAGCATTGAATGGGGTGGGATTCAATATATTCATAAGCTATTCACAGGATCCAAATTATGAGCAATCATTGTCTGTTACGGTGATGTAACAATGTACCAAAATTGTATAAACGATACATGTGTTCATAGATCAAGTCTCAATCTGTTCAAATTTTTTTGCAGGAGGTAACCAAAAAGAAATTTGGGAGCAGTCATTTCAGATCGGCCCTGGAGAATGGAGTGTTGTTATGCGAGTGAGTGAAGCTTTAGTAAATTTGATGTACATGCATCAATGCAAAGTATTTATTCTTTATTTTATCTCTTCTTTGCAGCCTGATCAACAAGCTTAAGCCAGGAATAATTAAGAGAGTCAACAGACTTTCTACACCGATCGCTGGCTTAGTAAGTAACATTTTATTTATTTTATCTTGAAAAGGGTGAAACATATTAGGTGCCGCTGTTGTCATGCTTTCAATGGCACCATATCACATATGTTTAGAATAAAATGTGAATTTGATAAAGTATTATCAGCGATTAAACGTCATCATTTAAAAAAAAATCTCTGGTCTCATGCATCAGAACTCAAGCAATGATAACATTTGTTTTCTCATCGCCTTCATATGTTCCCTAATACAGAGTAAACGTTTTGAGACTTTATTGAACTGTTAACGAGTCCTGGGCGTGTGTGCTAATGAATGTGTGTTTCACTACACATTTGATTGGGCTCAACATGTCCATGTAAAGAAATATTTAATATTTAGTATGCTTAAAATTGAGAAACATTGTGCGATTGTTTAAGCAACATGCTGACATGCATTTTTCTCGCGGTTAATTGGTCGTCTGTCACTTTGTTGCAAACGAATGTGAACACTGACAGTTCTGACTCAAGGGACATTTAAAGCGCTTGTTAACATGATCGTATTACAGTTTCTATAAGCTAAAAGCAGATTTTAATCTGACTCTTTATGTTCTGCAGGACAACGTGAATGTGTTTCTGAAAGCCTGTGTGAAACTCGGGTTAAACGATGCCCAGCTTTTCCATCCAGGAGACCTTCAGGATGTCTCCACTCGCGTCACTGTAAGGTTAGCTGGAGACTCTTTTTTTTTTTCAATTTTAGCATGAGTTGGATGGCCTCTATTTTGTACTTCATTGTTAATGTGTAATCTTGGGTAACAGGGTTCATTTCGTGGCTGCATTTATTCTTCTAACTTCTACATTTTTGCCTTGCTTGACTTGAGTAATTGACAGTTGTTGGTGCTACATCTGGATTTCCAAAGCCCCAGCGGTTCACTGTAACGTTCTTGTAATGTGCTTCTGTGAAACTGTAGTCGATCTCTATATGTTGTGTATCTATTTTTATCCGACTCTCGCTGCTATGCTGTATGGCTCAACTCTGAGCAGGTTGGGTTTCAGAACAGGATGGCATTCCTCTTGGAGAGTATTTGACTAGTTCATAAAACCGAACGTGACCGATTTTGTCCGCTCGACTGCGTATAACACAACAATCTGTGTGTTTTTTGTTTGTTTTTTTTTAACCACAATAGTATGTAGTTATTATAGGAGCGTGTTCTGCTTGTTTTCTGAAAAGGGGCTTTAACTCACTTTCTGTTTAACTTCCAGGCATGAAGAGACCTCCAGGAGAGTGAAAAATGTAGGTGGAATTATCATTCCTTGCAAGTGAATTTCTTGTGTTTTTTTTTTTTTTTTATTTGTTTAGGTAAAGCTTGTGTATTTGAGTGGTGCGTAGTTTCAGAACAAAGCCCCCTGTGGGTTTTGCTATCGTGCTTTTTACATGAGACTTTGTTGCATTTTTATGAGGACTTGATTGTGTGTTACTGTGGCTTGTTATTAGAAGTACGACAATGACAGGATGATTAGTTGAAATTATATCACAGTAGTTCATTGCTTGTTTTGAGAAGATTGTGGGCAGTTTTAGATTTTTTAAACCTTTTCCTTTGTTTTTACAGCGGCAAATTATTATTTGGTCGTCAAAGTGTTTTTTCTTTCTTTGTGATCGCTATGATTATTAATTAGATTATTATTAGTTCAATGTCTTGATGCAATTAAAATACACTATGATCAAATGTTATATAATTAAGCAATAGAACACGAGAGGGAGTGTGTTATCGCGAAATAACATCACGGCTGTGATGATCAAATGTTATATTAAAGGCATCCATTTGATTTATTTTTGCAGGCTGTTTAAGCGCAGATACAAAAGTGTAACAACTTTGTATGTGTCGTTGTATATACCGTTGCTTGGCAACGCGGTCCGCGGAGTGATATAGATTTAGTGTGAAAAGGCCGTGCTGTTATCGCGAAATATCATCGCTAGAACTCTTCTCAACCAATCAGATTGCGAGGTCGGAACTACCTGTTGTATAATTTTTTAGTAATTTCTAATAAAGCATTGGATTATATTCAACCATCCATTAGTCACAGTGGGACACACTGGGTAAACATATTAACCACCTGAACAGGTTGCAAGTCTGTTGCAGGGTACACACACACACACAGGACAATTTTGGTATCTCTAGTTAACCTGACTGCATGTCTTTGGACAGTGGGAGGACAGAAGAAGGAAAAGAATACTTTGAGGAAACCCAAACATGTAAAATCCACAATGAAACCCCCAGATCACCTTACCTTGGTATTGAACCCAGTGCTAACCGTTAAGCCATCTTGCTGTCCCTAGATCATATTAAATGGATAATATAATCGAGTGGCAGTCGTTATGGAAAAGCGACGAACGCAACAAACGCGTTCCCTGCAGACAGGTTTGATGAATTGTAGAGGCCTGTACAGAGTTCTGACCTTCATTACACGTCTTCAAGACAAATTACAGCGTTAAGTGCAGAACTTCTCAACCGTCACTGTCTCCTCTGACGAGCTTTTTTAGAAAAGCTTTTCAATTGAGTGGAATCTGATATTATTGCATCAGGAAGACACTTTCTGCTCTTTATAAATCTTTTACTAAGATGTGTATGATTTATGTCATGTTTGGCTGGCTTCCTTAAGAACAAGAGGTGCAGACAGGCTGGATTACATCTTACAGTGGTGACATTGTACAATCACAAGCATTAGAAAGAAAATATGCAGGCTAAATGAAATGATGGGTCTTGTTTGTTGCAGTAGATAAAATTTTCACAGACAGACATTATTACACAAAAGAAAATTTGGCTTAAGTCCTCTTTCTTGTTTTAGGTTTTGATCACCATATATTGGCTGGGAAGGAAGGCTCACACGAACCCCTGCTATTCTGGGCCACAGCTCAACTTCAAAGCTTTTGAGGGACTGCTGGGTGTTGCCTTGTCTAAGGTAAGAAAGACTGGGTCATGTACGCCAACGTTATTATAACGTTAGTTTCTGAAACTATAGTGTGTGTTCTTCGCATTACAATATTGATGGTATTGGTCATTTAAAACAAAAGTTGTGTGTGTGTGGTAACGTCTAGTCTGGTTGCAATATATCTGCACGTGTGTGCCACTCATAGGGGCATTTCTAGTGTGTATACTATCAGTTTAAACAAAAGGTATTTTGTTTTTTTAATATGTTGACTGCTTCCTTTTACAGGTAATAGTATAGCGGATAGCAGCTTGTTTCAGAACAAGTTTACAAACCCTTATAAATCACAGAATTTTTCGCTGACTGTCACTGTAGGCTCTAGAGGAAGCATCGTGCTTGAAGTCCAGTGTGCGGGACAGTGAATTTGGAGACGCCTGGTACCCTGACCGGGAAAAGCCAACTTATAAGAGGGAGAACTCCATCGAAAGCTTGGATTCTGTGGAGTCGCGAACTCTAAGCGTGGCATCAGATTCTACACTTATCGCTGGCAGTGAAGGTCAGAGCACTTAGCGTTTTAGTTTTGTTTCAGTTTCCCTAATGTGCTATCAAAACAGCTTTGTCCTGTGGGAGCCAAGGACTCGAAACAAATCCACTGAAGAACTCCCACCAGCCTCTTCGTGTGTCTGAGTTCACTATCTTCTTGTTTCTTTCATTTGCCATTTGTCTTTTGCCGTGTAACATAGTGTAGGTCAGTGTACCGTGGGTTATAACACATGAACTTATACAGCATTTAAACAATTAGAACTTTATGAAGAAGCTGAATACACTTGTAGGACAGTCAAATAACCATTTGTGGACTTGTGGTCCATACAGAGCCCGATCCTTTGGCATTAATAACCGTTGCCATCTTAAGCAAATTCAACACTAATTTATTTGGGTTTGTGCATCAGTCATGCCACCAGACCACTTTCCAGCCAAAACAATGCCGTGCATTATGCATATCTGTGACTAGTGTACATCACTTATGCACTTCTTTTTGCAGTGTATTATGGGATTTTTTGGGAGCACTGAGAAATCTGTACACAAAGTTTTTGGACACTTCTGAACCCTGCCGCCTATAATGAATAAAGTAGTTTAAAACAAAAAGTATTCTGAATGTGTAGACTGCCCTCTAGTGTATAATTGGGTGCAGTGCAGTCCCAATCATTTCTAAATTTTTGCTTTTTTACACACTGTTAGCCGACAAATCTTTTGTGAATGCCACTAATTTAATGATGTGCTTCTGCAGAAATTTATCATATATTTGTCTCACACACACACACACACATCTGCACTTCTCACTTCAGTGCGACATTAAATCATTCCACACCCATGCAGTCATTCTAACGGGTGTGTCCGACCTGGATAACTATGAGCATTTCGCAAACGATCAACGACCAAGTGCTCTGTAAAATACTGTCCGTTATCGATCTGTGTCTCCTCTTTCTCTTTTTTTTCCTCTATGATTTTCCTGCCAGGGTTCGGTAGTGACGCCGAGGCAGAGCACTGCTTTAAAATGTCTGAACTCGACAGGAGTGAAGCGACGACTACATTCGATAAAGAGAAACGAAACATCCCAGCTCCACTCAGGAGAAAAAAGGCAGAGCAGTATGAAATGGGCAGAAATCGGGCCAAGCCGGTCTCAAGGTAGTGTGTTCATTTTTACTCTGGTCTTATACTGGTCCGGTTACGCACAAGATTTGCACATATGAGGATCATGGATTTTCTAAATCGATCCTTAAATCTAAAACTTGTACATAATGACGATGCCAGAACTGTATTACAAACTAAAAATGTTCTGTATGTTTTTTTCCTCAACATTTCGTTTTTAATCACGGACTTGGTTGAACTAGAAGAGAAACTGTCAAAAATGCAACAACAATTGTTAAGTGTTTGGAATTATGAGTTTTAGTTCTATTCTTTTTAAAGTCAGAAGAATCTCTGTGGTGTGTCTACGATTTGGCAAATGTTAAACTTGTTTGTGTACTTGATCTAAAAGTGCCACAGGGTGACTTTTCTCCAGGAGTTGTGTTATTACTAGGGCTGTCCACAACCAAGGATTTTGTTGGTCGACCAGAGGTCATCATTTACTTCAACTAATCGACTAGTAGTC
>JAOUQU010155749.1:0-14878 GCA_028566735.1 Ammoglanis amapaensis | reverse complement strand
TATATATTCTATATAATCTGTATATTCTATATACTCTATATATTCTATATAATCTGTATATTCTATATACTCTATATATTCTATATAATCTGTATATTCTATATACTCTATATTGTTCTATATAATCTGTATATTCTATATACTCTATATGTTCTATATAATCTTTATATTCTCGACATCCAACATAAAAGCTGTGTTATTTAAAATCTGAAAGGAAGACACAAGATAGATTTCTTATTATAAACGGGTTATTAGCAGGTTGTTTGCCTTTGATCCAGCACATTTTGTTCTTAACGTGATCTTTGCCACAAAGTAGCAACATACTGAAGCTATTAAATGTTCTATATTTGTACACAGTATTAGTCTAGATAATAGAAATGTCCAGGCTTTGTCTAGAGTCCTCTGGTTATTGGTTTGGTCATGTGCACAAATGTGTTAAATAAAAAATGAGCGCAAACCTGGCAGTTTTGCAAGTCACTTTAGAGAAAAGAATATGCTAAAAGCAAAAATGTAAACCTATTTATGTAGAATATTAATTTTGTATATTTGTAATCACGTGCTTTTGCTTTATCATTTATGCTTTAAAAGTTATTATTTTAAGGCAGTTCCAGCTGTTTGCCAGAGTAATTGTTGCTAGCTATATATATATATCGGGTTCGATCCCCGGGTCGGGCTGGGGACTTTCAGTGCGGAGTTTGCATGTTCTCCCCGTGAGTTCTCTCAACGTGGGTTTCCTCCGGGTACTCCGGTTTCCTCCCACAGTCCAAAAACATGCACTAGTTGAACAGAAGTCTCAACAAGATCCCACCACTTACTGGTTGGTGTCGTCAGGAAGGGCATCCGGACGGAAAACTCTGCTCCAAACATTAACGTCCTACCCCAGGAACTGGGAAAAAACGGACGATAAACGAATAGATAGATATATTATTGCATAATGAAGTTATGAATGTATGTAATTAATGACTTAAATCATGTATCAATTTAAACTGTGGAAATCTGTAATGTCACTTGGAAAAAATACATAATCAATCAGTTAAATTTTCAATACTGACAGAATAAAAAACTTCCCGAGGTATCTAATTAGAAATGCATCAGACCTCCAGAGAGTTTTGACTAGGAGAAGACATAAAGTCAGCTGAGCAAATAATCCATCAGACGTGATTTATCACTAAATGATTTACTCTCTGTATGTCGAAATGATAGATTGATCACAGCAGAAGGGCAAGTAAATACCAAAGCAAGACTTGATCTATGATCATTTCTACTTTCCATCACAAATGTTAATCCACAAGAACCTAGTCAAAATCTGTTTGTTCGAAAGAGTCAGCAAAACGATATAAACGCATCATTAAGGTTCTCAAGATAATCATCATTCACATATGCTGAATAGTATGATGACCACTGAATAGATACTAAATATATTCTAAATATGGAAGTGGTCAGGATCTATCAAAAAATGTTCAAAACCATCGCCTGAGTCTTGGCTGGTCATGGTACATTGGTGCAAAGACTAAGAGAAGACTGGCCTGTGTGATCAGATCCAATGAGTGATTATAACTCAATTTGTAGCATGTGGGGCTGTACAGGTACAAAGCAATTCCTTAAGAAGGTCCTAATCTTAAGCCTGAGCTTTAAAAGATAACTGATAAATACATTACAAATACATGTAATACAAAAACATGTCATGACCGAATTGTCTTTGAGCAAGGCACCCAATCCCTAACTGGCAATAAGCCAATAATAAAAGCTACCCACCACAGTATGACTACACGGCCAATATCCTGAACATTAGGAGCAACTTAAAAGGTCCTGATAGTCTGTCATAGGTATCTGAAGCCATGCCGATAGCACTGCATCCCACAGCTGATAATGTCCTTTTCAGGAAGATCCATAAAGCCAACACGACCATTACGATTAACTCTGGATGTGGGTTCAAGTATAAAGAACTAAGGAGTCAAAGTAGTACTTGGAAGTCCAGATAGCATTTACCCTAAGGAAAACAATTAGCATGTATGAGTGTACAGCATCAGTGATTCTGGATGGATTCATATCCACACTGATGGTTACTCTCCACAACTAATATCCTTATATGCTAGAAAGGGTTATAGCAGATTATTGTGGCAGACCACACTGCCAACTAGCTAAAAACAAAGAGAGGCAGTCCAACCAAGTCCTCATCCTGAACGTGGACAGAGCCAAAAAGATGATTGGGAATTTTAGGAAGGGGAGCAGAGAGCAATTACCTCAATGTACTGAGCCGAATAAGGTGGAAACCGATGATCTTACCTGGTCTTTCAATACATCTCATCAAATAATGTCTTTATTTCCTCAGGGGGCCGAGGTAAATCAACCGCTCACATCAGCTCCTCCACAAATATAATTTGGGTCATAATAAAGAAGATCCAGATCAATCAAAGTCTGGTACAACCAACTTGTCGGAACTTTGCGATCGTTGATAAATCTATTAGAAAATCCAGCAAGTTTTTTTTGTCACATATGCAATTTGTTTTTCAATCATTCAAAGACGTGGCTGTCCAACCTTCTGATTGGTTGGAAATAGTTTTAAATGTATCACATGAACAACAGACCGAAAATAACCAAAATAAAAAAATCTGCTAAAGAACTGTAATTCAGTATTTATTACTTTAGAACAGGGGTCACCAACGCGGTGCCCGCGGGCACCAGGTCGCCCAAAAGGACCTCATAAGTCGCCCACGGGCCTGTTCTAAAAATAGCTGCATATTTTGCATATTGATATTTATTTGTTTCCTACCTTGTAAAATAATTGTTGAAACTTATTGTGAGAAATTATTTACATGATCAGCATCTTCACATAGATGAATATCATTTATTATTAATAGTAACATGTAATTAAAGATGATAAATTTGTGATTTCACAAGTGTGTATCAAACTGGTAGCCCTTCGTATTAGTTTGTACCCAAAAAGAAGCCCTCGGTTTCAAAAAGGTTGGTGACTCCTGCTATAGCGCATGTAATTCACCTGCTAAATAACTCTAAAACAACACATGGAAAATGCCGTTGTGAAAGCACCTCTAACACTGAACCACTAATCCTGACTAACCATAACTGGCTAAAATGAAATATTTTACTTAAGTAATGATGCCTACCTTCCAGTACAGCATAATTATGAGCATAAGTGTCTTATTTTTATTAAGTTTATAATTATATGTGCAAGTTATGCCTACATGTCTGTCTACTTTGTATTATACTGCTAATATGGGTTCATCCACAATTAGTATGAAGTTATTAATGCAGCATTTATGTTCTCATAAATGTAATTTCATGTAGTAATGTCTTAATCATAAAATATTGTGAACAAATCTTGATGGTGTCTCGTCCCTGAATAAACATAAACCCACATTTTCTTTACACTATAGTGTAAAATACATAACTTTATAGGTTTGTATTTCAGAAAAGGTTCCTATACATAATTATAGAAACCGTTCCGTTAACAGTATTTACAACAGAAGACCTGTAGGGGAAGCATCTTTGGAATGAAGTTGCCTACTGTGCTCTTTATTGTTATTATATTGTTACTGTATATTATGTATGTAATTATGCTTTGGCGATACGAATGGCCAAATTTTGTTGATAATGACGCATAATAATTGCTAAAACTGAAAGTGACCGTGCTCAGGGCCAGACAATTTAAAGAATACACTAAAACATCCATTATTGGCATAATAAGCAAGGAAAAAGAGAGTAGCCGACAGATCAATTCTCTAAACTACAGCTGACAAATATACAGAATTCATCATGTTCGAATAGACGAAATAAACAAATGTAACATCCTTAAAAGAAAAAACCTGGGTGTCCATTGTCATCTATGTCTGTTCCTCCTCTCAGACTGAAGCCGAATGCTGAAGCTGGTTTAGTGGAATGGAAAGGACTCTCTATGACCTGGTCATATTTTGGGTTTAAACCATTAGTCTGTCCCATGAAGATAAACACCATGCCGCCTTCACCAGAGCCTGGTGCCCCCACTGCCATGTCTGAAATTAAAGAGATAATAATTTTTTTCTTTGTAAATTCTGTTACAATACAGCAGTATTTATAATATAAACAGTCCTGCAGAGCAATTACGGGTTTGGTGCCTTGCTCAGGGACACTTAAGTTATGACCTGTTGACTCTCGGGTTCAAACCAGCAACCATCAGATCACAAGTCTAGTTATCTAACCACTAATTATTAATTATTAAGTTCAACATTAGATACATTAACTGTATCTCTGCTGCCCAGTTGAGATCAGAGGCCATTTTTGGGAGTTTTCACTGCTAACTGTGTCCGTTAGAAGGCGCCCATCCATCCAGTAGTGCAGGTTATTAGAAAACGCACTTTGAATTGCTATTAGCTTACTCCTGATCCTGAATATATTCAGGACCAGCTTAATTTTGTGCTTAAAATTAATTCAATAGAAATATGGGTTTCACCCTCTCATGAAGACGAAACGGAAGACAGAGTGTTGCTGAATAGTTTGTTCTCACACACCAGACATACTTGGAAGCTTATTGTACTGGCAGTGTGAAAAAAACACTATAATGCATGTAAAGAGAAAAAAAGAGCTGCTATGGAGCTAAATTAACTGTAGTTAGAATTTTAGGAAGTGATATAGTTCAGCATGTTTGGCTAGTGTTGGTTATAACCGAAACCTTTGAACATATTTAGGAAAAGCACTTCTCTGCGTTTTGGATATGATCAAGCTTGTCGGCATCATCAGATTACGTTTTGCCATGGGGGTCATGGGGGCTTGTCGATTGGATTCGAAGAGTCGACAGGTCACGACTGAAATCCTCTTTAGAAAGGCACAGAATTCCTAACTGCTCTACAGGTGCTATAGCTAGGGTTGCCCACAGCACTGGGCACTAGTCAGTGTAAATGTGTTTTACTGCACAGACTGGGTTAAATGCAAAAGATTAATTCCACAGTGTGTAAAATTCACAGTGGTATTTAAAATCTAAAAACCTATATCTCATATACCGATAATGCACTGTGGTGGTTCAGAAAATTGTCAAAATGAAACCCAAAGACATATGACCCGATATAGTATCATTTAAACTAAATTTCCTAAATATAAGTGCTATTTTTTATTTTAAACCTTTTAATTCACTTGGCAAGGCCCTTCCTTGCCTTTAGAAACAAATTATGTATATACGTATTTTTTGTCTAAATAATAATTATATTTTTATTTCATGGGAAAAATATGCACAACTATTTGAAATGTATTTGAATTTAGAATCCTGCAACCAGTTGTCCAGTGACACCAACCAGACCAACCAGGTGTATAGCACCAATGACCTCTACTTTTTGAGTCACAAAAAGTGGTGTATGGTTAAATCCCTATAATCATTTTTTTTTATCTTCTTATGTCCTTTGAGTCTAATCTAAATTCACCTATATCAATATTTTGTAGTGCTGGAGCATTTAATAACATGTTTTCTGTGCCTTCTTACCATTAAATCCATCATAATCGAGGTCTCCTAAAGGAGCAATAGAGATGCCGAAACGCCCATAGGTGTGAGTGCCAGAAAGAGTTTGCTCTGGTTTAGAAGAGAAACTGTAGCCATCCCTCTGGAGGTAAACGTACACTTGGCCCACCTCCCTTAGCTTCTGAGTCGAGAGGTGCTCCATGAAGAGAGGAGCACCAACCAAGATATCATCCTTCCTATAGTGGGCAGACAGACAATGATTGTGTGTTTATTGGGAAGATTCTAAATAAATTCTTTTCCCAGAGGCTTTATTTGGATGTTTTGTGTAATGAGAAATATACATAGTGAATAATCTGGTATGATGTAGAGCCCTGGCGACCAAAAATAATATGTAATCGTATCTTGGTTGTGGAATGTTCAGAACATAGCTTGTTATTTGATCTACCCATCATTGTTGATGTCCGTCACAGCTACACAGTGGCCGTAATACGAAGAAATCTGTGAAAAACAAACGTCACATGCTGTGTTGTTTAATTTATTTTGTATAACATATAAGGGAACAATTATAAAGAAACGTTTAGAGACTTTGTTTCAGAATGCTAATCTAACAACTGGTTACAGTTCCAGCTTTAGCCGACTCTTAAAACACTTAGACTTTTGTTTACAGTTGGTGATCCATATCTCTGGCATACATTTTGCACATTATACTTGTTGTGTAATTATCTTATGTATAAATTACTCATGATTGAATGTAAGAAATCATAAACAGTCCTTGTTGAATCTTAACCACATAAGCTTAATAGTCTGACATTGAGATCCGATGTTCCTTAATACATGTTGCCTTACATTTAAGTTCTAGTCTCTGCTTCAAGTCCCTTCGTCTTAGTGCTTCCAGTGTTATTTTTGCATTCTTGTTAGCATTAAAGTTAGCAATAGCACATGAATTAGCATCTTGTTCAGTCTAATTACATTATGCAATAAGATTAACGTTAGTTTAAGAATTTATTCTGTACACTTCTGACTCTTAGTTAGCATTAGGCTAGTGGACCAGCTGTCGCCTACTGGTTAAGGAACAGGACTAGTCAACTAAAAGACACCGTTTCAAATCTTACTACTGCTAGGTTGCTGGTATTGGACCCTGAAACCTTATTTCTAATGTAAGTGGATTTGGGTAAAGGCATCTGCTATGAAAATGATAGCTTAGCAATAGCCTTTAGCCTAGTGATCACGTTTATTATGGAATCATTTCTTTAAATATAAAGCCTGACTTTGATAGTCAACTGAAGATATATTTATTAATCTAATAACGCTTTAACATTACCCACCTGATGCCCATTTAGAGTTATTATGATTTCGAGTTTCACTGCAGCCCCATTGAAGATTTTAACCTGAAAAGTTGGTGTAGTAAACTGATAATTAATGGGGTTTAAATTTAAAGACAACATACACAAATGAAAGTCAGTCACTGAGAGTATACATACCGATCCTGCACTATTCTGATCAAGTGGTGCACCAACAACGTAGTCTAGAAACAAATAACAAAATAAAACACATCATGAGACAACTCTTGATTGTTAAAGGCTCTTTGTTCCTATTTATCATTGCTTTGTAAAAGTCACTTAGCATACTAAAGATTCAAATAGCATTGTACAAACACATCTGTGAGTATAATAATTATAACAGTATACATATATAGTAATAGATTTATATACATGAAGGATCTGGAAATTATATAGACACACCCTGATCCTCATTGTCCCTTGCCAGGTCCCATTTGGCACAACAATTCATTGTTTGTGTAGGTATCTAGCCTGCCAGATGGCATAGCTGACTTTCAAACTGACTTGATTATAATGCCAGCTCATCTCATTGGCAACTTGCTTTATTTGGAACTTTTATTCCATTTGTGGCAGTCAGAGAACCAGGGATAAGAACTTTTTTTCCCAATGCGGACATGAAACGTAGACCTACATTGGGCTTGAACACTGTGCCAATTGGTATTCCAATTCCTTTTAAACTTATTAATAACAGCTGCTCGGAATAACTTGCAATATTGTGGCAACAAGTATTATTGTTTCACCTCAGTTAAGCCGTCCACAATTGGGTTCATTTTCAATTTTGCATGTTTAGATGTTGTCTCATGGTACAAAACAGCACTGGCAATGTTTAAGGGCAGTTCTTACCTGGGATGCTGTCGGCACTGAACTGACCTGTTGCTACAGAGTATCCTAGATAAGAGAGAAACAAGTTAATTAACCAGTTGAATCTGACATTTTGAAGCAAAACAACAAAATTGGTTTGATTTCTTACCTAGATAAAGGTCATACTGATAAAACATCTCGGAGGACATAGTCTCGCCTTTCATTTTGTGGAATGCTGAAAATGTCCCGCCATTAGCCATGATGGCATGAAGAGGTGCAGTTATGATCTGACCTAAAATATAGTGTCTATTTGCATCAACATAGTATTCATCATGAAGAACTTTATATCCCCAAATGAAAATGAGTAAACATTCTCGATTTTGCATGTCTACTAATTCAACTAAAAGGTCAGAGTTATGATTTAAAGATTATAGTTCCACAATATAGTTTGGCCTTTAAAGCAAGTGTTCGGGTGCTCTACTGTGAAAGTTTATCTGCATCAGTGAATTTACTAGGGTTGAATATTTTATTAGCTGGAAATATATCTGTCTTTAATGTAGAAAAAATACCTTGGAAGAAGTAACCTCCCGGAGCCCCAACAACCACTCTACCATCCTATATCAACATGCAAAAAGAGGATAAATAATAAGCCACACACGTTATAATGACTGCTGCAAGCAATATGAATACAATCTAGATTGGCTGGAAGTAACTCAATAAGGTCCTGGTGGGTTGTCACATGTATCTGGAGTCATCCTGACTGTAGTGCATCCCTCATCTACTGAAGTGTGTAAATAACAAACATGATCATCCTCCAAAAGCTTTCGTCTCATTGTGCATTCAAATACACTCACACGTGCCCTCTGCCATCCCAGAAAAAGCTCTTCAATGATGGTAACCCCGTATTGTACACTTTCTTTGATGTCCTGGAGCCATTTTACTCCTTCAAGTTCTTGATGCTAGATAAATGGTTTATAGGGTCATGAACCATTGATCACTCTTATACAAGTAGCAACATCTCTGGCTATGAAACTGTTTTGATGCAGTTCAATGGACGTGTTTCCTTGGAGGTAGCCATGGTCAACAGACAAAAACTTCTCTTCTAATCAGAGTGACATCAGCTGTCTTCATTAATCTTTAATTTGGAGCTAACAAGATAATCACTGAAATGATGTTATCAGCAAAATCACTGCATCCCACTCCTACAAAATGACCTAAGATTATTTTCATGGCAGCGAATGACTTGCAATGAATCAAAACTCATCTGATCAGTCTTGACAATTTAGAGTTGACACAATGTGACTATTGTGCCATTTTCAGCCATGATCGTATGAATGTACATGATGACATGAGAGTATTCCACACCTTATATACCCACCAAGCCTTATCACAAAACGTGACCACCATCATGAGCCATCAAGTGCTGCAACTGTCAAGTAGCAGCCACATCAATGTGACCTGAAAGTGTACATTAGAAAAAACTGGGTCTTGTTTATAATGGTAATTTGTACCTTTGTTATGTCAGCGCTGAATCCTGCTTCACAGTATCTTCTGTCTTGAACTAAAAAAGTTTTAAAAAAGGACATTTGAGTACTTAAGAACATTTCAAACACATCCACTTGCATGTACGTATGTTGCTCATTTATTTGATTTAAAATTAACCTCCTGAGAGCCAGACTTTTCCCTGATGTGCATTTTTTATTTCGTCTAGCTATTTGTGATTAGTAGGACCAAACAAGCATAACAATTCATTTATAAACCATTATAAACAAGTAATAAGATAATCTGCAGATGAAAGTCTGCAGCAGTCGGTCTTTGGTGCAGATCATTGTTCTTAATAACAGATCAAATATGGAGCTATCTGATCAAAGCTCATCTTAGATTAAAAGACAAAACAAACATGTGCTGACATGCAAACATTTGCAGTGCTGGACTATTAAGTGACAACAGTTTTCTGAGGTATTTCCAGGCCCAAGTGAGTTTTTAAATTTTCACTTTATTAGTGTGATCAATTTAAAATCTCTATAGTAGATGGTAAAAAACCTAAATCATTTGGTATCAAATAATGTTACATTTCCTTGACAGTTCCTTTATTGCGATAACCGTACCTCAATAAGTCACCCATTTAATGTACTGCAAGTATAAAAAATAGACTTAGTTCATAATTAGTTCATAATAAAAAGAAAGCATTTTTTCATTTAATCAATTTTCTTAATAAAGCCAGTTGCGCCTTACATCCTCCTTTCCTTCTGTATATTTCCTCCACTTCATAGCCTCGACAGGGGGCGTAGTTTGAAACTTCTTTACTTATCATATTCAGTAGCTGGCAGTTTCCCACCGGTGTATTCATGGCCTCGTCATTGCCCTGAATCACATTCCAATGAAACAATGGTGCGCAGGCCTGGTTAGAAAAACAAAAACAGCAAAGCACAGGTGAAATATTAGTGACATTGTTATAACCACTTCATGATATTAGACGTCTGGGACAGCTTTATGGTCCAAAGAATGTTTTTGTGGCAATTTCCAAGCCTATAAAGCCATCTTTGCGTGTCAAATAAAATAGATGCAGCAGTAAGATGCACTGCAGTCAGCATGGATCCACATACATGTAACAACCTACCTTATCGAATCACTTGGTAAATACACTGGATATATGCTAGCGGTCATAATACAGTGACTCGACAGTGTATGTCTGCGCCAAGTTCAAGACCACAAATATTAGTACCAAGTAATCCACTTACTAGTATGGAGCTGTTATGTGCTCGTACCGTAGCCCCCAGCCACTGGTTAGATTCATTAGCCATGAAAAACAAATCACTGAATGTGATGTTTTTATTCTCTGCGAATAAAATGACAAGTTTAATAGAAGTCGCCTCCTTACCCAGCAGGCCTTTGAACTGCTCTCATTACAGTTTAAAAAAGAATGGGCTCAGCAGAACACTGGTGTATTTTTTTCCAAGAAAGGCTAAAGCTCAACTGTGTACGTGTAATTTAAAGATTTTGTTACAATTTCAGGCAAGATTTTCATGTCTATAGATTTAAAGTATTCTGCAAATCAAAAAGCCTCTTAGTTTTTACCTCAAATTGACAGTTTATTCATTTTTTAATCAAATTAAATACAATATAGTAACCAATGTATATATTTGACCTAGCAGATTGAATACTTTTAACACCTAAACCTAAATTACAGTATTTATTGTTGCAGTCACAATTGCAGATATGATTAACCTTAGAACACTAACGTCAGGTGATTTTCACCCACACAATTTTTTTACGAATTATTTTCATTGTGTTGCTGATGTCTGTTAGTGTCACACAATGAGCATTCTGAAGCTACACAAAGTGCAAGGTCAATGTCAAAGACTGGAAATGACACACACACACACACACACATCAAATTACACACACACATTGAATGTGTGTGTAACGTTGCCAAGTAAAAAGTCTTTTAAACACAATTGTGAACTGGCAACCCTTAGACAGGGTTAAGGGACTTGCTCAAGGACCCAGCAGTAGCTGTGGAGCAGAGTCTGGATTTGAACCCCCAACAGTTCACAGCCCAACGCTCTACCCACTAGGCTACACTGTCCTCCCACTAGGCTACACTGTCCTGTTGTGTGGTTAACAAGCTTTACATAAAAACAATTTAAACTTTCAAATGAATGTAATTATCAGCACATTTGGTATTGTATGTATTTTATTGATAAAGGATCAGATATATAGGAGGCTAACCTAAAACTAAAATTTACACAAGTGTCATTAGATGTGAATTAGATGAATGGATGAATTGTTGTTTGTGTTTTATTAGTGAGTGGATTTGATGGATGAATTGCTGGGTAGGTGGATGGGTTAACTGACCTGTTTGATCATACTGTAATCTTTGACATGATCCTCCGGTTTTTGTCCCTGGGCAGAGGTAGACTGAACCGCCCTGGGAAGGTCCTACATTGTCTCTTGGAGCTCCAACTACAACACTCCCCCTGAAAGAAATCATATGGTGTTTTATTAACATTTACATTTTTGGTATACTGTATAGACACATGTGGATAAACAGTTCCAAAAATGCAAATAGACAAATGTAAAGTACAATTCCTCAACGGCACTTCTCTCTCAGAATCAAACTAGCAACCTTACGATTACAGGCTCAGTGCTCACCACCAGGCCATCTTTACCCCTATATATATATATTATGAGCACTTATTAAACTACAGCTCTTGTGGGGTGTTCCCATTCTCCCAGTGAAGAACATGCAGAAAGTACCTAGATCACCTTTTCTTGGGAAACAAAACCGTGCTGCCCCAATTTTATAATACTAAACATTACTTAATCAATCCTCTGCCACTTTTAGTAAATGTATAAGTATATAAGTAAGTCAGATATTATGATATCAGAAACTGGGAAAGGAACAGTGTAGCCTAGTGGGTAGAGCGTTGGGCAGGAAACCCAAAGGTTGGGGGTTCAAATGCACTCCCCTACACTGCTGGGCCCTTAACCCTGTCCGCTCCAGGGGCGCCATACTGTGGCCGACCCTGCGCTCTGACCCCAACTTCCAGACAAGTTGGGATATGTGAAGAGAAACATTTCATTGTACTGTACATCTGTATATGTGTAATGACAAATAAAATTGAAATTGAATTTGATTTTTACTAGGAGAAAAATGGCACTTACTCCTGATTGGCTGATTGATAAAAATCCACAGAAAAGCCAAAATAACTCCCCTCTGGCCCTGCATGGTCAGTGTAGTTAGTCAAATCCAGGTTCAAGCAACTGATGTGAGAGGTAAAAAGACTCGCCGTTAACCACAGTGTGATCATGAGAGCGTTCTTCATCCTCGTCATCTTTCTGTTTGTGTGGTAGAAACTCTCAGTCAGTTATTTCAGTAACTGGTGTAAAAAATATATGGCATGGCACTAGGAAAACTTGTTTCCTGTAGATAAGAGAAAAAGGAAATAACCAGTGGCCACACATGATACATCTGAACTGCTGTCTGAGAACTCTAACGGTATCTAAAGCTGACGGAAAATTCTACTCTAAAAAAATATTTTAGATTCTTTTCATGCTTAAGTTTAACACTATTTTAATCCTTGGAATATATAATATTTTTAGAACGTTTCATGTGCTTTTGCGTACGTAAAAGTGTTGCCTAAAACAGACAGCACAACTTAGTCGTTATAATCTTGTTTATTCATTAATACCACATTTTACATGTCTTAACACCCATGACCGGGAACGATCATTCTATCGACTGTATGAGGAAACCCATGCAGACATGTGGAGAACATGTTATAATTAAATATTTAAATAATTCTGTCCCAAAGCATTTTTGTTTCATTTTCACAGCAGCTGTACCTTTAGTAGAATAGCATACAGAACATATGGAATGCCTGATGTTATGTACCTGGCATCACATCTGTAGCAAACTGAGGATCATCTCATCCCTTTTAATGAAGATTTTTTTTGAAGTCTGAAACTGTAAATCATCCAGAACACTGAAGATTATATATTATATATGCTTCAGAAGAACGTATATGTCACTCCTATTGTAATAGCTTGCAAAAACAGAAATGTTTTAAGCTCTTTTGAATCTGAAATGAATTATTGTTCCTAATTTAATTCCATAAATTGATCATCAACCTCAACAACTGTACGCTTCACTGCCGTCTTCTCTTTTGGAAACCGGAATACATCCTTCACTGTCTTTGTGACTGGCGTTTTCTCCTTTAGCAGCTTGTGCAGGATATTATTAAATTAAAACGTTTGTGACACAGTTGTGACCGTAATGGGATGAAATTGTCTTGCGCTGGAAGCTAATAGCATTAATGCACTTCAAGGATTTCGAGCAAGGCTTCCATTTCAACACAATTAAACCTCTTTAGGGCACTGAGAGGAACTTGTCTTTTCTGATCTGACACTTACTGTAGTGATCCAGCCATACAGTATCTCCTGTGGGAATGGGGCTGCTAGTTGCACTGAAAAGTATCCAGCTCGTTTCCAGACCAAAACCATGAATCTGGACTGAACCTACCATTTTCAATCTCAAATTTTGACTCGTAAAAGGCAGTTTAGCAATATTTCCCATAGTGTATATTCCATTTCCAGATTTAAGATTCAAAGATTTATTGTCACATGCACAATGAGAAAGCAGTTTTCCTTATACAATGAAATTCTTACTTTGCTGCTTGTTGAGAATTCCAGATAGAAGTCAAGCTAAATACAATAACGAAATGTACAGTAATAAAAATAAAAGTGTTTTCTACTCTGTTATTGAACAGTGTTTACATTCCATAGAACTGATATGCAATCCTTAAGCAATACCACGCCTTACCCTTCAAGCTGACCATGGAGAAATCTCATATTGATGTACATCTTGGAGAACTGTGACTGCTTTGATCAGATCAATAAGACAGTGGCCTCGCTATATAATTAGTGTGACACTAAGCGCACGGTCAATGTCCATCTCTAATTCGTGGAAAGATTCGTGTCCTCCTAAGGGCTGCTGATGTGAGTCTGCAGTAAGGTCTATAGGCTGAGATGGGATGATTCTATAGTTTCTTCTGCCAAGTAAACTGTACTTGGTTTAGGGGGTTCAGGATGGTCAGCTGGAGAAGATTCAAAAAATTAATATACTTGTGCTGTCCGAGATGAATGAAAAGATGTGTGTAAGATGAGACATGGTGACTGGGGGACCATCATTACTGGCTACTGATGCAGCCATTAGCAACTGTGCTGCATCATCTATACTCAAAGTAACACGACTATACACGTCTATGGCATTAAATCCTACAGGTGGCACTAACTGCTCGACTTCAAGAATACAAATATGAGTACAACAATGAGTATATTCAATATTATTAGCACCTAGTAAGAATTATTTTCCACTTTGCTTAACACTATTAGCTTTTGATTTCACTGAATATGGCTTTGCAATCAGGGGATCAAATTTGCAGGAGTGGATTTTAAATACAAGTTGATTTTTGAAGAGTGAAAAGCAAGCAGTTCCTGCATCTTCTTCCTGTATCTCGTCTTGATTGGAAAAAAATAGACTTGTAGTATTGGAAGATGAGACTTATCGTGGATTTTTAATACCCACAGGAAACCTATGTCCACTAATTTCATCAGTCACCAGTGTTGTGCCAGTTCACAGCTTTTATGAACTGGTTCAAGTTCAGTTCATACATGCTCAAAGTGAACAGTTCACGTTCGAAGTTCACAACTTTAATTCTGAACTAGTTCAAAGTTCAGTTCATTTTACTTTTTTCGTGAGATATTCAAATAAATACTTATTTTCACA
>JAOUQU010155644.1:0-14881 GCA_028566735.1 Ammoglanis amapaensis | reverse complement strand
AGACTACTGGACAATTTCACATTTCCGATCAACCTAGTGCATGTTTTTGGACTGTGGGAGGAAACCGGAGTACCCAGGGGAAACCCACGCTGACACGGGAAGAACGTGCAAACTTCGCACAGAGAGTTCCCAGCTTGACCCGCGGATCGAACCCGGGACTTCTTGCTGTGAGGCGACAGTGCTGTAACCACTCAGCCACCGTGCCACCTCATACAGAGCTACAGTAGTTATTAGAAAAAGGAAATGATTTAATTTTAACACAGAGGATGTTGGTGTTTACTGATACATAAAAACGAACCACACTGTCACTCAGAAGGTAAATCGTATGCTAGCACACCACTAAAAAATTGCTATAATAAGGCTTGGCTCACTAGAGGCAATAAATACAATTACAACCTTTAGTGTGGGAACAATATTGTTTTTGACAATATACAGTAAGATTAGCCAGTACACCGTACCTGCTGATCACGGCATGTAAGCAGACGAGAGATCTGTAAGCACTTCAACAAGTACTAGCTTGTTCATGCTTTGCCATGTAGCACAAGCTAACATGCTAGTCGAGTAGTTTGATCCATTCTGAAATGTAACTACTGACGATCAAGTCTTTATATAGCTTGACACTTTCTTAAAAGTAATGCGTGTTAAAATGTCGTCTAGACTGAAATGAAATACGTTATTCACAACGGAGGCAGGCAGCAAGTAAAAGCTCTTAGTCTCACCCAACTCGCCTGTTTTAGCCTCACTTTATAACATTATCTAAAGTAAATGTGCATTTCCTGTGGGATCTCAAAAATGATGTACTTATTTCATTAAAAATACATGAAATCATTTACGTCATAACATGCTGAACAGGGTAGGCTATACAGTCTGTATTAGTAATAACAATACATTCAATTAAAAACTTGATCGGTCGGTGGTTCCTCTTCTTTTAGTTCTGGGTCAGACGCAGATTCGAATACATATGCTGGACTAGCATGTTCGCTTTCTGACATTTTCATTAGCTTATAAACGTGACATTGTTTATAAGCTTATTACAAACACAGCTTATTGTTATAAATACAAAAGGGCTTAAACTGAGAGCAAAACTAGTAATATGTCCTAATGCTGGATACATTTTGTGCAAATAAATTCATGGACATATTTTCTAGAGCCCTTAGACCTCTTCTAATCCGTTTAAAAAGAGTTATGACATGTCCCCTGTCACCATCATCCGTTTTATTGCTTAATCGAGCTTGTTCTTGTATTGTTTATTAATGATCCTATTTACCACAATCGTCATGCTTATCCGGTGCTTATTCAAAATACTTCATTCAGATCTTTACGATAACCACTGTGTTCAACCCTGATGTGGAAATAAATAAATAAATATGTTTTTGCACCTTTTGTCACATCCTTATTTTCTCCAAGAACAATTGCCTGCCCCTGGCAAAGCACTAACATCTAGTTTAGATTTGCAGTGCCTTGCTTTCTCCTGCTGAGAACTTGACCTGGTACTGCCAGCATGCCTGCTGCGCTAACTCCCCACTAGAGATGCTAGCTAACGCTAATGCAGAAAATCTACCACTTTCCAGGGTTCAGCCGCATGGCATGCATGCTAATCGGTAAATGTGCCATAGCTATGGCTGAATATTATGAATTTTGACAACTGCAATGCCACATGGTTTATGTATCATCAACAGCACACCAAAAGCAATAAACGCACACAATGGTTCATTTAAAGAGCCACGATGTAGATATTTAAAACACAACACAGTGCATGTTTCCAAAGGTATGTTCTGGACACAAAAAACCCTTTTACATATTTAATCAGCGCTACCACTTAACAACCCACCCACTGCATGCCCGTCTACTGCTAATGGCTTGTTTATTCTGGCTTTGAGCAATTTGGGCTACAACTGCATAATTTGCTGGTGGTAATAATGGCATACAGTTTGACAGAAAGCCACTTAGCAGTCTCGTCAGAATAAATAAATAAAAGAGAATAAATAGAAACGGGACTGATCTCTGAGGAGTGCACTTCATTCCGTGATAGTGGCGGTGATAGTGGCGGTGCTTGAATGCAACAAGACTGTAATCATCAAATGTAAAGAAATGGACAAGTATCATTGCGTATATTGGGGGGGGGGGGGTTGTACGACAATGAAAAAAGGATATATGATGTAACCAGATGAAAAGTGCAACAGAGGCAAAGAAGGCAGGCAGAGAAAGTTCCATTTCCAATTTCAATCAAGTGCTGCATCCATGACAATTAACAAGTGTGTCACCAAAACCAATCAATTCAATCAGCCATGGCAAAATGGAAGTAAAAACAATCAGCATGGCAGCAGCTGCCGCCTGTCTCTCTCTCTTTCTCTCTCTCTGTCTCTCTGTCTCTCTCTCTCCTTCTCTTAGCCACAAATAACAATGCTGAGCAATGATCCACCACAATAAAAATGAAAGACAGACTGGGACTTATACAGGCTACAGACTACATTCATGAAGACTATTCGATACCCATCACAATATCGAGTCCTTACTCACATAAAGGCAGTGTGAGACTCAATAAATACACACTTTTGATGTAACATTGCTTGACAAAATCACTTAGCCTGTAGGAAAACTATGGCATTTAAACCCATCCATATTCTGTCTATTGGGTCGAATGGGTCTGTCCTATGTTCGTTCCATAGGTGTTGTGTTCTGCACGTGTCTGGCTTTTTCCCTGAAGCTTGTTTCCTCCCACAGTCCACAGTGGGGGGTTTCTTCCACTCCTTTAGCCACTGTTCTTTTACACTATTAGAATTTTTTTTTCTTATGTAACCCAATTCATGCAGTGAAACACACATTAACACACACTATTGAACACACACTAAGGGCAGAATTGAACACATGTGCCCAGTTTGCTGGGCAACCCTAACCAGGGCACCCAGGGAGCAGTCAGGGGTTACGTTCCTCACTGAATGAGACTTTAATCGTGACCCGTTGAATTGAAACGACACTCTACCAATCACAAACCCGTGTATTTAACTACCAGCCCGTTGTGTTAATAAAATGTATAGTTAACATAGCCAGGTTGGTTGGAGGCACTACATTGTACTATAAGTAGCTTGCCTCTAGGATGCATAGACCAGTGTATAACCACAACTAAAAATAAATGCTTTATTTTGCTTTAATTTGATTCACAGCATTATTAACACAAGGAAAATGCTTTACATGCATACACTTTGAAACACTTTTAACTAGAATATGAAGTTATTTGATTTAGAAACTGCTTGTGTTTGGGTTTGTTGCCAATCAGCAACAAACTGGCTATATTTTGTTATCATTTGTTTACATATGTGTTTACATTAAGTCTGTATGAAACTAGTTAGAAAAATTTTCTAATATTTGTCTTTCATGCTCTCGACGCTATAAAAGTCACTTCTGATTGCTAAAATTCTGAGATTATAAAGGCTGTAGCACATAATTGACAGGTTGGCGTCTGCTTGCAACACAGGCGATGAAGGGCAGCATGGGTAATTCAGCACATGGAACATTGTCTGGACCGATCTGGATTGTGTTTAATGTTGATGTGGGAGATTATTCCATGTAGTTTGTTTTAGGAACCACTTATGTTTATCACAAGGATCTGATATACAGCACACCAATCCTCTTATGTTGAACAGAACAGACATGTTACCAGAAACAACACATATTTCATAAACCTGCTGCAAAATAAACACAATTTGCCATTATGTGCTTCATAATTTTAAAGCAAAACTATTCACACTTGTGCCATCAGTACCAACGTGCCTGAATAATTCCACTTCATAATAATATCATTATGTCTACAGAAACTATGAATATTGTGCAAATATGCACTATAATCACTTGTTGTATCACAAATATCTGATTTTGCCACAATAAAGCAACAATTTAACAAATGAATCTCCACTGCATTATTAATGTGTGTTTTACCCATTTCCAGTCGTATCTGACTCTTGGGTGCCCTGTGGACCGCTACTAATCCCCATCGTTTCTTAGCAAATGCTTTTTACTGAGTAGGTTGCCAGGTCATTCTTCAACTCGCATCACAACGGGGGACAATTTTTCACATCGCCGATCAACCTAGTGCATGTTTTTAGACTGTGGGAAGAAACTCTGACACGGAGAAAACAGTACTGCTTTTAACTATTAATAACTATTAATAGTTTAATACTGCTATTAAACTATTAATACTGCTTATAACTATTAATAGTCAGGAGTCATGAGCGCAACATGTGTTTAATGTGACTGTGAACTGCATTTCCCAGCATTGAATGCAGTACTTAAAACTGTCATTTTACACCTACTAGATGATGTTATTTCTCCGACTTTAAACCTGATTGTTTAAAAGTAACCGTGTAGAACCGTGATATTAATTCAAAAGTAAATGTTTGCTTTTTATCATGGCAACGCAATCTATGGTTGGAAAAAAGATCCACTATAAATCCATGTTATATACACACAACACAATATATACCCATACTTCAAAAAAACCAATGCCTGCACACAGTTCACCATAATTGACTTATTCCTTTTTATGTTTCCTGTTATATAGTTTCATAAGGTTTATTATTTCATATTAAAAACCCAGATGGTTCAAGCAGATTATTCTGCTACATCTTCAGCTCCAAGATTCTGAAGTCGTCGGTTTGGAATTCAGTGTTGGCACCCATCGACTGGGTGGCATCTAGCAAGCATAATGAGCAGTGCCTGGAGCAGACACTAATTGGCCTGTATTTCATCATGTGTTGGGGGCTTTATAGGCTGTGCTAGAACCTTGTTCTGCAGATGAGAGCCCAGTGCTAAGTGCATGGGTGAGAAAGCAGTATGCATGCTGGAGGAGCCGTGAACCACAACATGCTTTGCTCAGGTGATCCTTATCAGCCGAAGACAAAAGTAGAGACACGCCAATACAATTAATAATAAATAAATCGACTGTTACTTTTTATAACGAATTTTTATAATGAAGTTTTACACTATTGCAAAACATTGCCAAAAGTAAACAAAATGTATAGCTTAAATGCAAAATGCAGTGTTGATATTAATCTATTTTTATATGTATTCATTATTTAGTGATGTTGCTTTTGGTTCCTTGACATTCATGTCTGCATAGATGGCTCTGCACCAGCTGACAACTGCTTCGCATGCACAAGGGCACAGTGGTTTAGTTAAAAACATAGTATTCAACATTAAGTCAGATTTTTAAGATATTCTGTCAAAAAGAAAAATGATTTTAGAGTCAGTAATAACATTTTCTTTTTCTAGTGCAGTCCAGTCAGTCATATAGAATCACACTATTCCAGTCTGAACAGCCAAATATGGTAGTAATAAAGAATAAGCGACCATAATTAAGGCCATTTAATAGGGTCTTTTGACTTTTATATTGAGCATTCAGGAACAACAACTACTAATGAGCATTTCTGGCTGCAACCCAAACTGCATATTAATCTATAGAATATAGGAGAAATAACACAAAGCTAATTGTATTTAAAAGTTTAAATACCATTAAAGCCTACTTTAATCTGCCATCGTTAGATCATTGAATGTGTTGAAAGTTTGTGCACTGTATGTAATAATAGCAGAAGGTGCACCGGATCTCTGCCAGCACATCAGCACAGAGGGTCCCCGGTTCAAAACTCTTCATTGCCCCCGGTCGGCTAGTCTTCACTCTAGTAACAAACCAGGGCATTGTGGTGCCCGTCACTAGCCTGGATGAAATAATCAATCCCTGTTCTGACAGAAAGGTACAAAAAAAAAAAAAGTACCGGGTACCAGTTTGTCGCAGTTGCACGGCTGTTTTGACATGTGATCAGTGTGTGTAGTATTAGCACAAAACAGAGGAAACATGGAACTACAATAAATAGTAATCTGTCTTTGTACATAGTTGGTTAACTAAATTAAAATGATATTAAATATGAAACCTGAATAGCAATCTGGTCTACAGTGTTTAACAATAATGAACTCCAAATCAGATTTTCAATACACGGCTGGCTGCATCATTTCTTTTGCAAATTAACATACAAATTAAACATTTGCTTATAAATGAATAATATCTAATGCATTAAACATTTAGTGTGCACTTGCTAGGTGCACCTACATGACCGTAAAATTTCTCCAAGAGAATGGCTCAGGAAGAAAAGGTGGGTAAGTGCGGTTTCTTGTCTCAGTATGACAATTCCACTAGGAACAAAGTGAGTTCCTTACAGAAATAGTTTAGTTTAGACTCAAGTGGATGAACCTAACTGGTTTGCAATCATCAAACCTCTTTTGTTGGAATTGGAGAGCTATTGTCAAGCCAAACATAATACATCAGTATCTGACCTGGCTAATGCTTTTGTAGTTTAGTGGAATCAAACCGACACAACAATGCTCCCACATCTAATGGAAAGGGTCCCCTGAGGAGCAGACACTGTTACTGCAGTATGGAGGAGAACAAGTCCCTTTGATTGTGTGTGGACGGGCATCTGGGCCTTTATACAAGACTCTACATGTGTGCCTGAACACTAGAGCAATGCTTTATTATTCAACTTGCCTGGACTGACAAACAGGAAGACTACCAGCTGTGGGTGCTCTATTACGAGTGTTTACTGTGGTCATTTATAAGATTTCAAACCATCTCTGGGTCATCGCTGTACATCTCTAGTGTAGCTCATTCTCTTACTTTGTTCCAAGGTGTGTTTTGGAATCGGACATGGACAACTGTAAAATCCGAGGGCACGCAGCATCTATAATTTCTGCACCATGACTGATTTACTAAGGGCCGTAAGTGTAAAAACACCTAGGAACTGGAATTATGTGCGAGGTAATTCAATATCCAAGGTCGTTATGCGTGTCATTTTTTATTGACTGAAAAAAAAAGATAAAACAACACTGGTGGGCTTTAAATATAACCTGGTGAATTAAAATTCAGTCGCAGGACCTTTATGTCATTGTTTTGCTTCTAAAGGAATCAATATTTTAAAAAGTTGCTTACATAACAAGAGCATTTATCCTTTGTATTACAGTCTTGTAACAAAAGCTAATTCAGCTTCAGAACATTCAGGGAAGATTTTATGATCTGTCCATTACAGTACAAATCAACCTTCCAATCACACTGCTAATTCTGTTAAATTCTGTTCAAGTTTAAGTTATTTTTTATGATGTGTTCACATCTACTTTCAATTTGTCAGTCTACAGAACAGTATCCTAAAAGGTTTCAAGTCCTTTAGGTGCATTATTAAAATTGCAGTGCCTTTCTGGTTTTCAAGTCCGCTATGAATATTAGTATGAACACTATTCTTTCATGGTAGAATCACAAATACTCTGCATTAACTTTTTAAAAGAAAAAGTGTATCTCTAATTCACCCCACTTACTTGTCTTCGGACTGTAGAAGAAAGCTTCTGAACCAAAAAACACAGAGACAAGGAGAGCATGCTGTACATAAAAAGGGACTCTGACCTTCTGCTTGTGAGGTGAGTGCAGACCTCCACAGACCAGTATCACAAATAGTTGGAGTTATTTGCACATACCAAAGCTTTTAAAGTGTCTGAGTGTATTTCTGGCATATATGTATGAATAATAGTTGGAAATACTCATTCATACTCAAATACTTATTCAATAATAATTTTCAATAATTCTTTAGGATTCACCAAGCATGAAGAATTTTATTTTCTACAAAAGACTCAAGGCCTTAGAAATGGTTTGAGGCATTTTTTTTCAATTATTTTTTTTTTTTACATTCTTCTGGATCTTCGTAACCTCATAATTTCCCCACAGGTTTCCTTGGACTTACTTTATCAAGTTAACAAGTCTTAGTGTGTCGAGTCTCATTGAACCAAATGATTAATATATTTGGTTAATTGATTTTCTAAAATAGAGTATTGTTTTGCATCTAGTTGTATTCCACAACTGGTAACGATGTGTATAAGCTCTATACATACTAAATACAATAAGCTTTTGATCAATAAACTAACACTAAAACAGCACAAAATGAAAACCCTGAATCTAAGTAAACATTATTCCAAGTCATTCAAATATTATTAATAATAAAACAACAACATTGATTTTTTTAACACAACCTCATGTGGGCTTATATTTTTTAGAAAGAAACTAACATGTTATAATTCATTTTAATCAAAAATAATGTGAATAGCCTTGAAGGCAGTTATTTTAACACGTCTATCTATGAATTAATGTGTGGTACAAATAGATCTGGGTAAACTGTCAGAGGTTGAAATAGTGAAGAAATACTGCTTAACCTTAACCTGCCATTAGCTTGAACTCTGACTTGTGTTTCCATTTCACTTAATAAAACACATTTCTATCCTAACATTGGAAAAAGCCATTACTCTGATGAATGTTTGTAGTCATGTTGGCAATGTGATCACATCCGAGTGCTTCACTGACTAATAAACATTTCTACTCTTGCACAATCGTCTAATCCAGCTGTGAGGAATGGTGTTCCTCACACCCAGTTTGGGTGCCTCTAACCACACCCCCTTCCCTACGTACTCTTCCACCTTACACACCTGCAGCCTGTTTGGGACTAATTAAGTTTAGTATTTAAGTTTGTGTTTTCCCCATGTTCATTGCTGTTTCATTGTTTTGTTTTCGTTCTTGGATCGTTGTGTTAGTGCTGTTTATTTGTTTGTCATGTGTTTTCTGTTTTAGTATTAAAAGTTAAGTTACTTACTTACAACTTACAACTAACTTACAGCGTTTCCTAACACCAGCACTCTGATTATTGAGGAAGCCAACTTTCTGATGTCAGAGCGTACAGGGCAGCACAGTTTCTGGACTCTTTAAATCAAAAGGTGGAACAGCAGAATATTAGAAAGATGGTCATCATGTTATGCCTGCATGAAGTAATGAATATTAAATCAATGCACGACTGACTAATATTGAAACAATCATTTGGTGATACACTTTGAGGAAAAAACAACGAAGGGTACATCGGTCTGAAAGCTTTTATCTTTAAATAAATCATGACCTGATGTTTATACTATAGTATTATGTTTGTGTGCTGTTTAAAGCTCTTCCATCTATCATGCTAAACCTGGGCCTGGTGTTGATTCTATGAAACACTCAGGGCTCACTAGAAGCGTATACAGTATCCATGGTAAGCAAACTGAGACCATATTGTATATCCTCCTCATGAGACCTCCTTTTCCATGGCTTATCATATGTTTATCCATCAGCCCACTTATTTCATTCTTCTTTCAAAATCATTTTTCTCCATTTCCATTCCTCTATTGAAAGCCAGTCACATCAATTCTGAACCGTATAATCCTGATTTAAGCTTCAAAGCTTTTTAATGTCCCTCCAAGAGCAGGCTCATTATTGTGTGTGCTTATTTATGTTTTAAAAGTTATACTTAAATGTACAATATAATTACAAACTCAATACACTTACCCAGTATATAAAATGTACATTTTGACCCAGTTGCCAGTGTGCATATTTACAGGCTAAAATATATGCTTTTACTGGCCACTAAATCTTTCACAATATTAGGTTAGTAAAGATTAGTAAAATTGTATGAATAAATGTTCATTGCTTATTAATTGATTTCCAGTAAAGAACGATATCAATGTTTTCTGAAGCTGTTAGCATCGGTGTAATCTTTGTTATAAATCTCATGCCATAGACACATGGTAAACATACACCAGTATGTCTAAACCACAATGTGCACATGACATGTACACTATGACCATGACTATGAGAGTCTGCCAAAGCTTCCAGGACACCTCAAAGAGGATCTGATATGCTCCAGCTAGAGATAGAATCTGTGCACTTTTCTGCTGAGTACTGCTACTCATAATGCTACCAGAGTTTGAGTTCTATTTAAATAGTAGTGGATTTTTTATTCTGTATTGTTGAGTGAGTTTGCATGTGTATAATAATGCTAATTGTATAGTCAGAATCGTGTAAATCCCCGTCTCACTTGGGCCAATGATGCTAACAATGAACTTCTTTCTGTGAGAAGGACCTATGACTTGCATTTGAGAACTGGTCTTACTCCCTGAAGACTGACACAGACCTTTTCCTCAAGATGAATATGAATGAGTATCCATCTCGATGTGCTGTGTGTACTAATAGGTGGTGAGCCAGCTGGAGAGTGCTTTGTAGGATCAGTGCTTCATGATGGAGAGAAAGAATAAAAGCTGCCGAAAGTCCCTTGTCTGAAATTGCTACTCAAATTGACTCTTCCCTTCAAAGTACAGCTCTAGTTTACCTCTCTTATTAAAAACAGGTGGGGTTTATCTCCTTATGAACAGCTTAAGAAAACGGGGCTTGTACAGTGGAAACGTTCATGTGCTTGTACAACCCGGAATCGGAAAATAATGCAGTACAAAAAATACAGTAAACTATTTAGTTTACTTATAACTTGTATTTAAATGTTGTTACTCAGCTTAAGAAACTTCATGTTTTGCCTGGTGAACTTCATTTCATTCTAAAAATGTTAGGACGGTGACAATTCAGGACTGGTCACGGCATGAAAAACGTGTGTGATGTGATTCCACACAGGTCATGATTATAATCATAGTTTAGTACAAGAACAGCATCATTGCTGACATCTGTGATCTTTGAACCTTCGTTCGGCACTGTAATAACAACCCACACTCAACATGTACTTACAATGACAAAGGTTTGCCAATGAATTCATGTGTCCGTCATGTAATTACAGAGTGGAATCAAGATCTCTGGCTATGGAGCATCACACACTAGAAAAGTATTTTAAAAAGCATATTCCTTTATACCAAAAAATGGACGCTATGAGCTCCGGTAAGTCCAAAAACAAGAGGATCTATCACTGCCCCCGGCAAAGGCAAGGTATAATTCGGTGATGGCAGCATTCATGCAAAAAAGTACACTGTGATCTTACAGCAACATATGCAGCCTCAAAGTCATTATGTTCTCCAGGGGGATAGATAACATATAACTAGTGTATAAGTACAGCCTGCTTAAAATGCATTGTTGAACACAATGGACATTCTACAAGTTAGTTAGCTCATAAGAAGAACCGTAGACGATCACAATGGTCCTAAGACAGTAAACGTTCCTTATCACCACTTCAGAAAAGCTCTACATGGTACTGTCAGAGAAAACAGACACAGCTACACGTTCTTAAGAACAGCTGCAACCAATCACCTACACCATCAATGCGTTTGATGGATGTGTCACTGTCCCATTTGTGCTGTCTTTATCCATCACCAAGACTCTAAAAGAAGCAAGCAGGATGGAAAGGACAACACAAAAAATAATAATACAACACATCCTTGTGGATTCAACAATAGTTGCTGGTATTTCTTAAATCTTATAATATATTTTAAAAATGTGAGTTTATGAAAACTGTTATAATCAAACGAGAAATCAGATCCCAACAAGGGTGTAAAAATGTTCAATGACTAGAAAACTGGTACCCCACAAAGATCCAAGAACTAGGAGCACTAATTAGATTCAGCACAGGGTGGCTGTGATTTAAAGACAGTAACTTTACTGCAGACACACACACAAAACAAAGAACTCAATTAATGCAAACAGTATTTAAAACTCTAAAGGCTCGTTTCCAGCAGCATGGAATTTGGCTTTCATTTTGTGCTAGAAACACAGCAGGATGTGTTCACAACAACAACTACGAGTTTACACAAAGCCTATAATTTTTAGTTCAATTGGTGTTTATACCCGAATGAATGTTTTCTTGGCCAAGATATCGGACATTATAATATAGATCAGTTAAAAACTAGTTTAGGTGTTATATTCTTATGAGGCTGCCTGACCATGAACATTAAAAGTTCTTGCAACTAGAAACCAAATTTATTACAGAATGAAGAATCCAAAGTCCCACAACCAACATCTATAATAAAGCTACATGTTACATCTCTAATAAAGTTGTCATTTATCAGCTCACATTTTCTATGACAAGGTCTATAAATGAAACTGGTGGTGGTGGTGGTGGTGGTGGTGGTGGGTGTAAAGGGGGTATTACAAATGCAGCCTACCATCTGAGAAATCAGGACTGTTGGTAAGTTCATGTTGTTTAATCTGATCAGACAAGAACTTTACATCCAAAGTAAACATCACTGCATGATCAGATTTGATTAGTTCACTGCCCCCCCCCCCCATATCTGGAAATGACTGTACAAAATATATTTTAGTAGTAACAAATATCATTATAGTATGTTTGATTATTGTTATTACATTCATTTGATGTAGTAATAGTACCATTGCAGTCCTGCTGTCTGCAGCCTGTCCCACCACTCAAGCACGGTTTTATTTTGTAGCCCCTTTCCTCCCAAACAACACAGTATTTGTATTTATTTTTGCCAGTGTGGTTATATTTAGGTCAGCAGACATTGATCTACAGACATATTGGTACAGCAACACTAATCACAGAATCAAGTATGTGGAGCGCACCTTTTAATACAGAAGCAAGAGGACAAGTGGAGGCATTCATATGGCTTAATTAAATGCTTCTCACAATCTGTAATTAAAGTCACTTTGAGAAGAGAATATAATAGGCAACTGGTTTCTCTTTGCATGAATCATGTTGCATCTCATTTCTGCATTGTTGATCACAATGGATCCTGACAAATGAGGTGATTAACGCTAAACTAGTCAAATGAATTCTCCTAATCCTGAATAGTCATATGCAAATGACAGAATATAATTTTTGCATCATAAAAACGGCAATAAAACAAGATATTTAAGCAGCACCAAATATGGGCCTGTCAGGTAGATGAATAGCTGCAATGCATCATAACTTTATGGGGCAAGCATGACATCTCGGAAGAAGAGCATTCAAATCTCCAGTGAGCAAATCGACTGTGCTCAGTCATTTACTGAGAACTGATATGTACTATAATATTACCATTATAAAACTTTTAGCTCTTTTAAGATAAGTCATCTTTTATGAGTAATAGATGAATAACATTAATGAAACATGTCGAGCAGCAGTATTTTTATTATTCTCAAGCAGGCAAAATAATAAATAGGTAAACTTTAAATACAGCGGTGGGCAAAGAATGGAACTTAGTTAAACTTATTAGGAAAGTAGTTATTTTATTTAAGTTTTAGTTAGTAGTGTTTGACCAAAATGAGCAGTGGTGTTTTATTTTATTTTAATTCTAATCCAAGTTACATACAGTTCCACTTCAGACAAAGTAAACTCTAGATACTCTTTAGGTACGTGCATCAAATAGACTTGATTTAAACATGCACAAACAACACATCAAACAACAGTGACACATAAATCACACCAGCTATCCGAAATGTCAACATATTGAGTAGTTTTTAAAATCCCACTGTAATTTGAAGCACTCCTGACAAAGTCTGTGTACAGCTGGTGTACTTGGGGATCTCCATCCACCCCAGAAGCACACAGTGTCAGTGAGCTCCCTGCTTTATTATATAACATCCCACGGCATGTTAATTGGTCTACGGTTTGGGAATTGTAAGGGAGCGAATGACAATCATTCTTGGATTAGTTATCACTCAAAGTCTGGCCACATGACATTTACATTTTCAGCTTTTTTAGACATTATATCCAGAGTGACTTACAGAAGTGCATACATACTAATTAACATGATCATACCTGAAGTACACAAAATCATGTGTAAAACTTTTTAAACGTATTTATTGAAGCCAGTTTGTAACAGTCATTCCATTTCTGTGATCGTCTCGCTTTTGCCTCTTTACTAAACCTGCTGTCAATTTTATTTGCACTAAAGATTATGATGAAATTGATATATGTGGCCTAACTGGACATAATAATCGCTGACATTTATTTGACAGTGTTAGTGTGATGAAGTGCTCCCTTTATTGTGTTCATGTTTTTATATTTTATATATCCATAATTAAATATACATGTTTAGTATGATGTTTGTGTTATATGTATATACACTGCAAGTGTGACTAAGGAAATGCCAGAAACAAATTATCCACATCAGACCTACCTTCACTCCACGTATGCGAAACTCGGCCAGAGCTCTGAGCATTTTTGTGGCAGCAGTGGGAAGATCTTTACCACTGGAGATGACTTTTACCAGCAGGGAGTCATAATGTGGCGATATGACGGCACCCTGAAATGCCGATGCGCTGTCTAAGCGGATTCCCATTCCTTCTGCACTCCTGAACACCTGCGGAAACATTCCGAAACACCAACTTAATACTGTCAGAAAGAAAGAAAAATCCCTACACTAGATTTATACTGTTGATACATCCAAGGTCTGATTAACAATCAATCCCAATATTAAAAAGAAATTTGACTTACTCACAACTAGCCATATTTCTGTACATTATGTAAATTACAACCATGATAACTGCACTCTGCAGCGTGTTGTGCGAGGCTCATAAATGTTATAACAACATAAAAATGATAAATACAATCCAACGTCCAAGATGAATTCTCAAGAAGCATGAATAAATATTCAAACACAGGAAAGTATCTTGAGAAAACTACATAATAGAACAAATTCAGTTATTTATTGTACTGGACAATAAACAAATTTTAACATGAAATTTAATTCTGTTTAATAAGAAATCCTGACTACCACTTTCAAACAAGCATATACAAATTTCATCTATGTTCAACTACTTAATAAATAAATAAAATATATTCATACATAAAGTGGACATTTATAGGCACACAATTCTCTGGATGAAAAAGGACTGATCATAAGTCATTTAGCAGATCTTTTTCCTCTGTAGGATAGATGCAGGCATGCGTGTGAATAACAGGCACATGATAGGTAGTCACTGAGCCGATTAATGCATTTTGAAGAGGGTACTTACTGATGGTCAAACATTTTCTGCTACATGTAATAATTTGCTGTCTAAACTCAAAACTGTCCAAAGAATAAACATCTGTATATGCATACTGAGTACAAACGGTACATTAAC
>JAOUQU010155538.1:0-14883 GCA_028566735.1 Ammoglanis amapaensis | reverse complement strand
CCGACAGAGACAGAGACACAGACAGACACACAGACAGACACACAGACAGAGACACAGACAGAGACACAGACAGAGACACAGACAGAGACACAGACAGAGAGACACAGACAGACAGACACAGACAGACACAGACAGACACAGACAGACACAGACAGAGAGAGACACAGAGAGACAGAGAGAGACACAGAGAGACACATGCAGAGAGACGGAGAGACACAGACAGAGACACAGACAGAGACACAGACAGAGACACAGACAGAGAGACAGAGAGAGAGAGACAGAGAGAGACACAGGCAGAGAGACACAGACAGAGAGACACAGGCAGAGAGACACAGAGACAGACACACGCACACAGAGACACAGAGAGAGACAGAGACACACGCACACAGAGACACAGACAGAGATGGAAAACAATTTATATAGGGTTTTTTTTTTTATTAGGGCGGGATTTTTGCACTGCTATCTGACCCAAAGAATGTCAGAAGGTGTGTGTGTGTGTGTGTGCGTGTGTGTGTGTGTGCGTGTGTCTCTGTCTCTGTCTCTCTCTGTGTCTCTCTGTGTCTCTCTGTCTGTGTCTCTCTGTCTGTGTCTCTGTGTCTCTCTGTCTGTGTGTGTGCGTGTGTGCGTGCGTGTGTGTGCGTGTGTGTGCGTGTGTGTGCGTGTGTGTGTGTGTGCGTGTGTCTCTGTCTCTGTCTCTCTGTGTGTCTCTCTGTCTGTGTCTCTCTGTCTGTGTCTCTGTGTCTCTCTCTGTGTGTGTGCGTGTGTGTGTGTGCGTGTGTGTGCGTGTGTGTGTGTGCGTGCTCCATAATGTTCTCGTCTGTTTCGCCCTCCTCTCCAGGAGCTGGGAAAATATGGTCTACTCTATTACAACGCTTTATTTATGATCCTACCGACGCTGCTTTTGGCACAAGTGACCGGCGACATGGACAAGGTAAGAACAGCGTGATATAAAGCCGTGATCTGTTCCGGCACATCGATCGACCAGAATGAGGTCAGATCACCGTACAGTTTGTCCTGGGCTGGTTTGAGCTCCACTTGATTACACAAAGGTTCCTTGTTTCGTTGCCTTCAGGGTTTTCCATGTTCACATTTACCACTAGCAGTGTGGAATGTGGAATACTGGGGGGTGGCGGGTGGATGGGTCCAGTCGTTTTGCAAAAGAGGGCCAGATTTGGTGTGGTAAGAATGTGTGTTCAGCTCGGCATCCTTTAAACCGTTAATGTTCAATGCAAATGAATGATTGTGTTTCTATTCACGGCTTTACACGGAAACACAAATAAATGTAAATTCTTGATACTTAAATGACTCCTTTCATACTTAAAGACCAAATACACCCTAGATTTGTGTCCTATAATATAGTAAAAAGTCTGTCTGGGGTGGGGAGACTTTCAGGAGGATTAAACAGGTTCATTTGAATTATTAAAACGTACATTAAGTACTAAATGTTGAGATGCAAATCAATCCACGCATCACTTCCTCTCTTATCTTTCATTTGTTTTGTCAACTGGCCGTCCCCCAAAAACCCACCACCAAAAAATGCGGATATAATATAATTATTTGATTATTATTATTATCGGCTATCTAAAGCAAAACCGGTTGTGTTTCTTTTTCTTGTTTAATGTTGTTTATCATTAAATCTTTAGTCTTGCCGGTTTGCTGGACATTTTATGATTTTGATATTTAATTTGATGAGTTCTGGTTTCATCGATAATAAAACAACAAAAGAACAAGTGACGCACGGATTGACTGGCTGCATTAAATTTATATCAATATATTTATAACTGAGCCTGCGGGTCGGTGGACATTTGAACATGGGCCGCTTTTAGGGGCCCCTATTGGGATTTTTTAAAACCTGGCTGTTGTAACTTTGACGCCACTGATTTTACACGTCACTGTACTGAAGCGTCTGTGAGCCGTGAAATGCTGATGAATGGTTTATTTTATTCACCTTTCCACCGTCACACAGAGATTCTTGTTTAGTCGGTGCGTTGAACCGTCGAGGAGCTGCAGCTTCTACACAAAACCACTTTTATACCCACAGGACAAACGGTACCGATATACAGAGTGTCAGGAAAAACATTATGACCTCCTTGCTAACATCTCTAGCTCAGCGTGTGCATGTGTGTGTGTCTGTTTGTTTGTGTGTTTGTCTGGATATGCTTGTGTGCGTCTATCGGTGTGTGTTTAATACCCGTCTGTCCTCTCTAGGCTCTGGATTATGAAGGCTGGTCAGATGCACTTTTTGTGGGACAGTTTATTATGTCCTGCATCATGGGGTAAATTTAAATAAACACTTTCCGTTGTTTATTCTTTTTGTAAGTGAAATTTTAATGCTGAATATTTTTGTTTTTAGATTTATATTAATGTATTCTACTGTGCTGTGCACCCAGTACAACTCGGCGTTAACTACCACCATCGTCGGCTGCCTGAAAGTAAGCTCGTGTTAATACGGTCGTTATTTACCCTACAAGACGATTTGTTTTTCCTCCGTCACTCAACACTCTGTTTTTTTTTTACAGAACATATTAATCACGTATATTGGAATGGTGTTCGGAGGCGATTACATCTTCTCATGGACTAATTTCATTGGTCTAAATATCAGGTATGAGTTCTATCCTCCACAGCCAACGAGAATAACATTATGACCACCTAATTAATATTCTGTTGGTTCTGATTTGGTCCTTGTCAAACTTGCTCTAATGCTTGGACTTGTTTTACTTCTTCTTCTAACATCAACTTTGAGGAGAAATGTTTTAACTATGTGTAGAAATGACGCAGACCACAAGGGGGAGCACTGTAGCTGTTAAAACAATCGGTGCACACACGCTTGTAGTTAAAATAGTCGCGTTCTGCATATGGCTGTGCCTCGATGTTGCATTTATGAGCCAATATTTGAAATCATAAGCACCAAATGCGACAGAATTCTGCCACGCCCTCTAGTGTTGGGGCGGTGAATTACTTTGCGGAGCATATATGACGAAGGAAAGCATAGATAGCATAGAGACGACATGACGACGATGATGAAATAATCTGTTCATGACTTTACCTGTCGACGTTTATAATGTTCAGCACGAGCTGCACGGTGAAGCTCTAAATCTATTAATAATCAAGTCTTTCCATGTGTTATATCTTTTACTAGGGGCATTATTTGTATTTATCTTTGTGTGTGTGTGTGTGTGTTTTGTGACAGTATTGCTGGTAGTCTGGTGTACTCCTATATAACATTCACCGAGGAACACGGTACCAAACAGGGTGAGAGCATCAACAAACTGGAGGTCAAGGGCCGAGTGGCTGTATGACGAGTGCCGTACTTCTACGATGGAACAGTAATAGTACTGTTGTTGTTGTCGTCATTATTTTTTATTATTATTATTATTATTAAAACGTTTAACTCCGTTACGCCAGCATGTCGAGACGGGCCGACACGGACAGAGAGAAGTGACCTCACACTTCTGGTACTTAAATTGGCATTCATTCTGGAACAGGTGATTATTTATTCTCTCAGACCTTTTTGTATTTTGCCCAGCGATCAGTACTGTATTTGTTTGAAATTACAATCGCAATATTTTATTGTGAACCGACACCGTGTTTGTGTGGGACTGCCGGCTACTTGAAGGAAATTTAAGTAGCATGTTATGAAGACGGCGCACACGATCTGTGAAACGTTGTGCCGTGATTTTTCTTTCTTGTTTTGGTATTGATCCATCATGCTGTTGTTACGTGTACTGTACAGGTACACACATATCACAGGTACTTTTTTAACTTTATAAACATGGAGGTGTTTACTGAACTGCATTGGATACGACGATGGATGGATACGAGCAGAACGATGGTTGTATGTTCGCCAGACGTCAGGCTTTATAGGGTCGGTACTTTTTGACCGAATCAAAACGTAACGGCGCGCTCAGTCCGTACGATCTAGATGTTGTACATCTGGAAACCTCTTTATGTATTTTGGCTGAATCCAGTCGACATGATTTCAACTACAAGCACGAAAAAGACTTTATTATATTGTTGCTACTTAAAAGTTGCAATTCGTTTGATTTGTCTCTTATATATTATTTACTTTTTATATTACTGTAGAATGTTGAGTAACGTATGGTTTCTTAGAATGTGTATTTTTATATTAGTTTGTTAAATATTAAAAACCTTTTATTTAAAAACAGTTTTCGGTTCTGTTTACGATCAGGAGTAAGAACCTGGTCTCAGGCTTTTCTGCATTTTGTGATTTCTTTGGTTAATTGTTTTAATTATTTTATCTTGGCACTGAACTCATTGTAAGAATGCAGTGATTTTTAGTGTTTGTTTAAATGTAAGGATTCTTTGATTTGGTTTTCACTCGTTGCTGTTTATCTTTATTACATTAAATACCTCAATTTTCTGTTGCATTTTGTGAACAGTTTTTCTGTCCTGCTTTGTGTTTTTATTATTTATTTATTTATTAAGCTTTTGGCATCGTAGTTTACGTTCTGGGTAACATTCATGTTCGGAAACGGTCCCATTATCACACGTCGCATCGAACACGCTCATGGACAATTGGGTATGTTCAATTGGCCTTGTCTGCATGTTTGTGGACTGTGGGAGGAAACCCGAGTACCCGGAGGAAACCCCCACCGATTCATGGAGAACTGTGAACTTTGAGCTGGGAGCTGAAAGTACCGCCCCTCTGCTAATGTTAGTTTTCATTACAACCTGCTCCATGACGTACATTTACACACAGTTGTGAGCACACACTAGGGGGCAGTAGTGGTGTGCAGCCCTAGCCACAGCTCCCGGGCAGCAGTGTCTCTGAAGGGCACTTCAGTCGTGACCAGGCAACCTTCTGATCACAAACCCAGGTTCTCTACCCAGCAGGCCACGACTAAAATCCAAATTCCACAAAGAAAGGAACTAGGACTCAAACGGAGGAAGTGTCGGTTCTTCCCACTTAAATAAACCTGAATGAATGATCCAAAACTATGAATTTTTGGTTTTATTTTGCAGTATACCTTTAAATTAAATGGAATAGTTAGAGAAGTCAATAAAAATCTCAATTAGTTAATGAAATATTATAAATATTAAAATTGGTAAAGAATAGTTATTTAAATGTAGTGTGTTACTATATGAGATATTTATTATAAATAAAAATATAAAGTAAACATAAGTTAACGTAAAATTAACGTAAAGTACCTTTTCTCCAAATTTTATACCATTACGTATTGCAGTCGAGTCGAGACTTTTATTATGATAACTAACCCCATTGTCGCTGGCTTCACACGTTGCCACAGTAATCAATAATGGCGGAGGTAAGAAAGTGCGCTTAAATAAGTTAATCATAATAAAGCAGTAAACAAGTTTTACGTTCGCGCATTTTATTTGTGTTTTATTGCAATATTTGCTGTGAAATTGGTATTTTCGTTTAGCGGATACAGCACCACTTATCGCCAGCGTATTATATTTACAAAAACAGGATGGCCGTCACAATGCCTAAAGAAAATGTTAAAAACCGAACGCGATATTAAAAATAAAACGCGCCCGTTAACGCGACCATAAAACAATTAATTAATAGCAGTAAAATTATTTTTGATTCTCGATTTCATAACATCAATAGCTGCCTTTTGCATTTGTATCTGTACCCACCCGCCAAATATTTGTCGCAATGATTAAACCTAAAATATCATAATTTTAAACTTCATTACAAGACTTGTACTAATTATTTATTTAAAAACATTTCGCTATATTTGCTTGTTTACTAAGTAAATCTGTTTATTGTTTACTTTTCGGACTTGTATTTTGATACATTTGTTTCCAATCGGCGTTTCGTTTACTATGTAGTGCACTAGAAGTAGTCTAGAAGTCCTTATTGTATTCCTACAGTAGGGTACTTGTGTAGTGATGTAGGAGCCGTTTGGGATGTAGCCTGCGAATTTTCATTTTTAGTCGGTTTATTAGTAATAATTGGCTGCGAGTGTATTATGTAGTGCACCAGGTGTGGTTGGGACGTGATATGTTTAGACAAAAGCCACATTTTTTATACATAATTAATGTAATAATTAGTGTTATAGTTATAATCGTATACGTGCAGAGTTACAGACTGCAACACACACCGGGAACAACTTGTAAACGTTTTGGTTATTAATGTTAGTACAAAGTTGTTAGTGGTGTTAGATTTACATCTTTTTAAATAAGCATTTTTAGAGTTTTTACAGATTTCTTTTACACATAGGAATTATTCCTTTACATTGAACCCAATCTGTGCAGTGAAACTTACATTAGGGGGCAGCAGTGAGCACACATGACCGATGGGCAGCTCTAGCCACTGTAAATCAGCCTGTTTTTTAAAGCAATTTTTAACAGAATCTGTAGTTTCTTTTCTTTTTTTAAAACAAAGTTCGTTATTGATGTGTTCTTATATTTGAGAACTATGTAACCGTGTTATTGTTTTCCTCCACAGCTCTCCGTAAGTGGATCAAATACTAAAGGTAATTGCAGACAAGTCTGTATCGTACCAATAATATTAACAAAAGCCGCTTTTGACGTTGTAGTTATATAATATGTACGTATGTCGTAAACAGCTTTGATAATTTTTTTCCCCTTTAAACAAACTAATTCAGGCGTGCATGATGAGGACGGGGATTTCGAGCCCAACGCGGACATGTTGGTCAACGACTTTGACGATGAGCAGACGATGGAGGAGGAGGAAAAGTTGGACGAAGAGACCAGCTTCCACAGTGAAATCGACGACCTGAATCGTGTACGTGAAATCGTTCCGCTGAGAGATTTTTAAAAGATGAATTTGCATTTTCTGTACGTTCTTAAATGCGTGAATTTAAATCTTTGACTTTTTTAAATAGTGGAGTGAAAGAGTGGCGACTCTCTTGGGAGTGAGTTGATTTGATCGCTTAAACTGTATAAATGTGGCTCGTCACAGGAAGGAGAGATGCCACTTCATGAGCTGCTTAAAATGTACGGTTACGGTGCAAGAAAGTCACCCGAGGATGATGATGATGAGGAGGAGGAGGAGGAGGAGGAGGAGGATGATGAAGGAACTGAAGAGCCGGAGGCTTCAGAGGACGATCAGAGCAGCAGTACGCCAGGAACGACTCTTCCAAACAAGGTAAATGTCCAAAAGACAAAACGTGTGTGAGTTCTCTTTACGCATTTAACACCCAGACTGTGTGTACTAGCCGTGTACTAGCGGTGTGTTTGTTTGTGTTAGGAGGATGAAGTAAAGGAGTCGTGTGATGGAGAGGAGGAGCGCAGTTCCTCCAGTCAGGAGTCTGCTTACTGTCGTCGAACCCACAGCACCGCGCAGCTTCTCTCGGGATTTTGCAGTTACCTCGACGGTGAGTCTCACTCAGCAGAACATAAACACGATCACAGTCAAATCCGGTGAATGCGACCGGCAGCCACCTTATTCAAACCGAATCCTAAAGTACCGAAACGAATCCTGTTATATACGTGTGATGTTATTCGCTTATTTGGACCAAAATTCCGTTTTATTGGATCTAAGGACGTCAGAGCGACTTTGTTTGTGATGATTTGGATCAAGTGTAGTCGGTCAAGAGAACGTGTTAAATCACACCAAATAAAGTCTTCAAATGTTGACTGGAATTTAGAAAGAACTTTTATTTCCTCTTATTATTAAGCTTCTCATGCTCAGTACCTAAACATTGTGTTGTGGATCATTTCGAAAAAGGTTATTTTAGCTGGTAGCAACAGTCGTGCTTGTTTGTACGTTTGCTTTACGTGTATAATCGCACAATAAAGGTTTAATAAACATTTAATGTTATATAAATGATAGCATATAAATGTTGGTCGTGTAATCGGACCGGTTCCAAATGTACAGATTTCAAATCCTGTTTACAGACCTAACAGACAATAAATCTGCACTACACTTTATCGTAGGTGATGCCGAGGAGTCCGACGACGACGATTATGTTCCATCTTTCGACTGGAAGAAGGTAAGCAGATGGAGGTAAAGTGGTTCTTCCAACCTGCATCTATTCCTAAATCTAACATCTTTATGTGTTTCTGGATGAACAGGAAATTAAGGTTGGACCGATGTACCAGGCCGAGACGCCTGCGGAGCTGTGTGAATATAAAAATAACGAAAAAGGTATTTAAAAAGAAAGAGAGAGAGAGAAAAACACTCAATACTTTATCTATTCACACGATCACGTGTTGCATCTAAACACCGTTCATTGTAATTGTAGCTTATGAAAACGAGGATCAGCTCCTGTGGAACCCGGAACTGCTCCCGGAGAACGAAGTGGAGGAATTTTTAGCTGAAGCTACCAAACGGATCATGGAGGAGACCGGAGCGGAGTCCAGATCTGAGACCGGAACGGAGACGGATCTAAAAACACCTTTAATTAAAGATAATGAAGAGGTAACTTAACGGCAGTGTTTACTGAAGATGGGGCGGCACTCTGAGGAGTTTACATGTTCTCCCTGTGTCTCCGTGGGTTCACTACGGGCGCCCCGGTTTCTTCTGACAGTCCAAAAACATGCAGGCATGGCATATAGAATGGAAGATACAAAATTATCCACGATGGAAGATCGTATCTTGTTATAAATGTCACCTAAAGTGTAAAAACATGATGTTGAAATGTTAATAAATAAATGATAAATTGCTGATCTGTGTGTTTCAGGCTCTGTATGAACTGGTGAAATGCAATTTTAATAAAGAAGAAGCTTTAAAGAGACTCCAGTTCATCACTAAACCTGCAAAAGGTGAGATTTATGAAACAATGTTCGACAATAACAACTAAACAAACTAAGAAAAGTGTTGCAAACACGCCGTCAAGCAACCATCTACACAAGCTCGACACAAGACACGTTATAGCAGTTATTAAAATAAACAGGAAACTTTTTTGTTTTACTATCTTCAGTCTGAGACGTCGTCAGCAAAAAAAACAGTAAAAAGTCATTAAATAATCAGCAAATAAAATTAAAGCTGCAAAATCCCATAAAGCTGCTTTGTGTCATTGTCCATTATAAGAAGTAATAACAGCCTTACTACCACCACTGTTGCCACTATTGGGCCCATGAGCAAGGTCCTTAAACCTCAGTCGCTCAATTTGGTGTTTAGTTGTAATTCTAAGTTTGGATAATAAATGTCTGGAATCATAAAAACCCCCCACAATAAACAGGTCAAATTGAATGACAAGAAGGTTCTGGGTTCCATCACGAAGTGAAGCAGTCCGGCTCTTTTCTGTGTGCATGTTCTCCCTGTCTTGGCATGGGGTTTTGTTCCCGGTGCTCCGTCTTTCCTTATTGGAACAGAATTTTGATCCTCTGCTTTCGTTGAAATCTTTCAGAGGAGCCGTCGACCCGGGCAAAAGAGGAACAGCACGATCTCTACCTCGGAGATGAAGCTCGTGGAGATCATTCGAACCCAGAGCAGAATGAAAAGGTACAATTTTTTACAGAGCTTCTGTTTCACACACCGTCACAACGTTTGTGTAGGTGAAGGTTTTAATGAGGGGAGGAAAACGTTCGGTTTAGAACCGGTCAGATTTTGATTGTTTATTACAGTAGATTCGATTTCTTTGTACAGCAGTTCGGCAGCATCTTGTGGAGACGTAAACCCGGCCTCCCTCATGATCTCACGTAAGTCAGCTTTCATTACGAGTCTTTTAAAAACGGGGTGTAACACAATTTTTGAAAGTAAGATGACCCTGTAGCAGGTTTCATTGGTTACTAGTGTGGCACAGCGACGAGGTTCAGTGGGCATTTCGTTTCAGAATAGAAATAATATTTACTTACAATTATGACTGAAGCAATTGCAGGTGAAGGGCCTTGCTCGGTTGCATTGAGGGGATGTTGATCACTATAAAGTGACATCTTTGTGTTATTCAGAGACGCCACCGAGCAGCGGTTGGGTCCGATTGAGCGATCAGAGGTTAACCAGGTCATAACCGCTTCCGCCGGAACCAACAACAACAGGAGTAACAGTGAGTCAACTTTACGTTACACATTTATATCCTACATACAGTATAGAAGGTCTAATACAATTGAACTAGTCGTCAGCACCACCGTGCAGTGAGAGTCACGTGGATGATGTGTTTTTATCCTTCTAACAGGCGCTGATTCTCAGGCTACTGATCCCGTGTACACACGTTCATATAGCTGCCCGAGTCCAGACAAAAGCGCCGGTGCTGTCGGACGATTGGCCAGTCAGCGAGAGGACCAAGAGAGCTCAGAGAGACCTCTGAAGAAACAGAAGACGGCGGTGGAGTTCCGTACAGCAGCAGTCGTCTGAAACTCCTCTAGCAAAGATTTCACTGGTTCTAGGTTCGAAGGTTTAGATGCATTTCAGGGATTTAAAGATACAAATGCGACTCCTGTGTAGCCTTCCAGATCCAAAAACGTTGGTATATAATTTACCCAATGGTTCCGATAAGCTATTTGTTGCTGGTTGATCAAGGAGCAACAAATACACAAAGACCAGCTGGTAATAACACAGTCATGACTAGGTAAATAGGTCTGTAAAAATGCTCACGACTTATTACCGCAGTGTGGAACCTTTTCTTAAATGAGCGATTAATTAATTAGGATTATAATGCAACTGCACCATTGTCATATAATTACAGAGCATTTACGGATTTATAAAATGTACCTTGAGTTTAGTAAACGCTATTGTTAGTACCATAATGAAGCGTAAATGATCTCTGTACCACTTGTATCAAAATAGCTAGAACTAATAAGTATAACATTTGTTACACTCTGGAGTCTGCAGACGTTCTGACCTTTTCTGTTTTTAGGAAACAATAACACCATTTGCCTGTATTTTAAAAAGTCTTTTTCCTCGATTAGATTTAGATTTGGGTTGAGACATTTTCACCGTTGTGCTTGTACACAATGAAATTTATCCTTAGATAAATAAGATTTGGTTTATAACAATCTTACTGATTATATTACTATGTTATAACATGCAATAAGTACAAACGGGCCTAAATTTGTTCATGTTCTACTACATTTACATTTTCAGTCTTTAGTAATTACAGTAGACAAGTAATTTGGGGTTCAGGACTTTGCTCGAGGGTCCAACAGTGACAGCTTATCAGTGGTGGTTGGGTTTGAACCGACATCATTTAGATGACACTTTTGTTTGTGTACCAGAACTCGGATGAATGTTTATAGTGTATTAATGAAGCTTTACAGAGTTACGCTAGCGTTTGCTAAACTGAAGGTACCGTTTACTAAACGGAACCAAGCGCAACTAAGTGACAACACCTTCAATAGCGCCCCCTTGTTATTAGACTTTCCAGTTATTAAGGATGACCTCGAGGCAAGAACATGTCAGATCCGTTTGGCACTTTGTCCACATGTTCGAATTTGCTTGACGTTAAAACGTTTTAATGCTACGTTTCTTTTATTGTATTAGCGAACGAATCACTGCTAACAGATCTAGGAAATGTGAAATGTTTTGGGCAAAATATTGATTTATGATTATTTACTTAAAGAACCTAATTAATTCTAAGCACTGTGATACACACCTTAACCCCGTTCTGAATTTACGCTCCTGTAGATATATGAAGTGTTTTTTTGTGAATGCGGCATCGTTGCTGTTTGTTCGTTGAACTTTTGTCAAAAGTTGTTTAACACCAGCATTCCCCAAAGTGAACCTTAGTTCTGAGTTCTGAGACCCAAGTGAAGCTAAAAGTACATCGTCCTGCTTCATGACACACTTGATAGATTCAAAAATTCAGATTTTTTTTCCTTCTCACGAGCGAATGCTATCGTGACTGTGTAGTATTTTATTTGGTTCCGGTTATACTTTAATTTAAATAGTGTAACACATTACATAAAACAGCTTTAATTCTGTTGAGAAAAAAAAGTTACTACACGGTTCGCGACCACAAGCTTGTAAGTCTCCTTTAGATTTATTACTGTTTGTTTCTGATCATGTGAGGGTTTAACCGAGAACCCTGATCGCTCCCAAAAAGTTCTCTGTAAGGATATTTGTACTTATTTTTGTATTTGATATTTATATTTTGTATACCATAGTGGTTGATCTTGAGCTTTGTAATGGAAATGTAGGACTGAAGATTTCGGATGTGCTGTGTGACTGTTTATATTCTTGTCTGTCTGCTTCGGTCTTTCTTGTCTGTATGTAGTCTGTAGGCCGAACTTCCACAGTGATGCTCACGGTTATGAGACGTCTGTGAAGATCTGCAGAATTAGTGTGACTATCGGTGTGACCTGCTACGATTGTGCTGCGTTATTATTCACGCACTGACGAGGCCGGAACAACAAAGTAGTGTTACAAGTGTGTGACAATGTGTTTCACTGCTGGATTGGGTTAAATCGTGTGTAAAAATCCTTGTAATATTTTACAAGTCCGTCATTGGTGACATTTTGAGCTCTCGAGTTCAGTTCTAAAGACGATTTTTGCTCGGTCGGGGTTCTAATGAGCCGTTCCACCGAGTGGGAGTTCGTTACTAGCAGGTTTAAGAAGTAAACACTCAATAACTTTGTTTCCTGTGATTCAACACATAATGACGTAATGATAACAAACACGACCAATGTGTGAATGTAACTGAGTTTATGGTTTACACATCTGTAGATACTTGTTTGGTTTTACAGATGTTTTGCTGTAACTGTGTTGGTGTTCTGTGGTGATGCATTTTGTAAATTTGTTTCGTTTTTAATTGAGCGTGCACTAAATGGTTTTCTATTTTTCTACTCTCACCGGTCTCATTTTGTGTGAATATTTTCTGGTAAATAAAGTTGTTTATTAATTCTCTGATGCAATGGTGTCTGGTGTTACACGGCTACAGATCAACACGTGATTAGCACAGGGGTTCCATGTGGAGCTCACAGGTCTAGTTTGCAGAGGATGACACAGTTTCTTCACAACAGGAAGTCCCGGGTTTAATTCCCAAAAGTAAATTTCGATCTGGGGTGTTGGTGTGTTTGAACTGTGGTACTCCAGTTTCCTCCCACAGTCAAAAAACAACCGGGTTAACTGGAGATACTGAAATTGTCCTGGGTGTGTTTGTCTCTACACTCGGCACCAGACTAGTGACCTGTTCAGGTGTTTAATGTATTCGCACGTCGGTTGAAGCATTTTATTTCTTCAGCAGATGTTTTGTCTCCTCTTGGCTTTCGGCTGTAAAATGTTCTTTGCAGATCGATTATTAATGAATGAATAATTGTTTACAGGATTTGTTATTAATGATTTCAAACATAATATTTATAATAAAAATGATTAGCTACCGACTTAGTACTGTAAATAAACTAATTTAATTTCATTCAGAGCTCCAGATCCAGTATTATTTACAATCACCAGCAGGTGGCGGTGTTACACATGAACAATCTCATCCAGTCAGATACGTTAGCATCGGCGCTAACTGCTGCTAAATGCTAAAACCACAACATTCGAACACTAAAATTACAAATGTGAACATTAAAACTACAACATACAAAAGCTTAAATTATAATTTAATTCCAAATCAAGACCTGACATACAAACATTAAATTAGAATTATCTGAATAAGCTACTGAGTGAAGCCGTTCCACTAGTTTAGTGATTCTTCAAGAGGCCCACAGGAAACTTAAATCATCTAAGATCACAAAACAAACAAAATATTTAAGAATTCATTATTGTGTCAAACCTGTTCGACTTTGAAAACATTGTTATGATGTGGCCCAGTTGGAACATACAGTTGAACATTTATGTGAGTTTTTCGTTCAGAATTGCGTACTAAGTACAAACAAATGAATAAAACAAAGCATTTGAATGGCTTAATGAATTTTGTTTTGGGTAGTTACTTTGGAATTCTAATTTCTTTAAGTGCTTCTCCTGATAAACACCGAACCTGAACATCCATACGTTCTGTGTCTGTAAACACGGTGCTTCCTGATGCCACTGAGAACTTCTAACAGCAATTAACTCTGAATAGCTTTACACACATCAAACTGCCAGGATAACTCTCAGAATGGTTCTCCATTCCAACTATGTCCAATATATACCTCGGGGTCAGTGAGGGGGTTGATTAATATCAGTCAGTTTGCTGAAATTAAGGAAAAACAAAAGGAAACAATGGAGCCATAAATCTACTTATGTTCTACTCGAGGAAAAGAAAAGAAATTAACAAAACTTATTGTGGAACAAACCCTGGTAGTGCTTCATTTTTGATCAGTTGTGTTGGTTTAGGGCCAAACATAGCCTGGTGTTTACAGGGTACAGGATTAGTTCTGAAGTACGGTCCAAACCTCACCAGTGCAAGGTTGCTGCTGTTGAACCCTTGAGCGAGGCCCTTAATCGCTCAGACGGTTACTGTTACTGTAATTGTATTGATTGTATTGTAAGTTGCTTTGAATAAAGACGTCTTCTAAATGCTGTAAATGTAACTGGTTACTTGAACAGATCTGATGACAAAGGTTGCACATTATAACGAAACATTAGCCATTTCGGTTACGGTTACAAATGTTATTTGTTTTTGGTTTTGTTATAATATATTTTCCTTTAATAACAATAGCATATCATGACACTCTTTAATAACAAACCCTCTGTTATAAATACAGAAGTGGTGAGGCAACAAAGGAGTCGCGCCTCATCATAGATGCCATGGCAACCTTATGAATATCAACACACAGCAGACGTCTGGTACAGAGTGTGTGTGTGAGGCGGAGACCACTGGGGAGTTACTGCACGTTCAGCACACACGCACGCACACACACACACACACACACACACTTCCACTGAGAGTAGATATTAAACCAATTAGTGATGAGCAGTGGGAGAGATTTTCTGTGTTGACGCAAGACAAAGAGTCACCAAAGAACCTGGGGATTCAGCTGCCACACCCACACACACTCACACCCACCCACACACACCCACACCCACACACCACACACACACCCAAACACACACCCAAACACACACACACA
>JAOUQU010155435.1:0-14883 GCA_028566735.1 Ammoglanis amapaensis | reverse complement strand
TCCGTTTTTCGTTGTTGCCTTAGTAAACTAATGAATCGTTCCCCTGTCTGTGTGTGTGAGTTTTTCATATGTTATGTGAATATAACATAAACCACAACACGTTTATCGTACCGCTGTCGTCCACCGTTGTTGTTTGTGAATGTCGCTTGTGCATCAGATTTACAGGCGAATATAAAAGTTCCGCCTCCAAATGCGATTAATTGTGATAAAATTTTTAACGCGTTAAAATCTTTGTAATTAATTAATCGAAATTAACGCATTAAAGTCCCGGCCCTAATAATATCAGAAGTAAAAAATAAAACACTAAGTCAGTAATAATGAATTATTTAAGAAACCCCGGCATGTGATGAGAATAAAATCTACTTTAGCTTTAGGAAGCTATATTATTAAAATGGCTGAATGACAGCACAGTGGTAGTCTTGATGTCATACTGCTTCATATTTCTGCAGATCTAAATTCATCCTTGCATATGGTTACTATGTGTTTTTACTTTTTATTCTGCTTGTCTTGCTTTTCTTTTACCTGACAAAAGCATGTCAGTCCAATATACACAAAGGCTGATTTATACTTGTGTCAACTCGATGCAAGACAAAACCATTACCTTGGTGACCTTGTTTTCCTTTAATAGCTCTGCGTCGAGATCAGATACACCGCAAAGTAATTCACTGCTACAACGCTAGATGCTGTTAATTTTGTGTTTACACGTTTGTGTTTACACTCTGGGAAGATGACAATCATTGAATACTCAAATGTTTGATCATAAATAAAACACCGTAAACAATAATCCACCGCCATATGCAGAGAGCGAATACTTTAACTACAAGTGCGTGCACTACCATTTTTTTGATAGATTTAGAGCTCCTTCTTGTGGTCTGGATTGTTTGTATTTGTATTTGCATGTTAGAGGGGCACGGCGGGCGATGCAAAAGCTTTGTGGAGGGGGGTTCATGTTGCTCACTGCTCACTGTTGCTTCCTAGTGTGTTTTAGCTAGTGTGTGTAAATGTTTCACTGCACGTATTGAATTGAATGTGGAGGATAGATTCCCCTGTGTGTCAAACACAGTGGTTAAAAGGAGTGTTCTAAACTTTTTAAAGGCATTTGGACATCAGATGGTGCTAAATTTAGACGATAATCTCAATAGTCTTCCTCCCACACAGTGTGTAATTAATGGACTATGTGCACAAATGTTGAAAATATTTTGCGTAGTAATAAAAACAGTTGCCAGGGTTCCTATTTGTATGGAACTTGCTTGTTCTTAAAACGGGAGCTCAGTCCAAAGACCTGCAGTCAGGTTAATTGGAGACACTAAAATAAGTTGAGAGAGACTGAGATTTGCGGTGCACACATGGACAGAGTTAATAAACCACTGACTGTTTATAAAACTGATTGTAAGAACTGAAATCACTGTAAATACCAAATTGTTGCCTGAATTAATGACGTTTCTTACACCAGATGCCCTTCCTGGCACAACCCCCTCGATTTTTATCTTTGCTTGGGATTGCACTATAATGAGTGAGAGTAATAGGATGTTTTAAATTAGGATATTGGGAGTTAAGACTCTCTGTGCTGGTGTCCAGCTGCTCCCTTTTGGCTCTGTTAGACTTGAAACTGATTCAAATCAACACTGTTAGTGCTTGCGACCAGCCATCTTTCTTATCAAATTGACTGAATACACTGACTCGTCTGTTTGAGTTAAATCTGATTTACTCCAGACAAGTGTAAGTGATGTGATGGACCCTGGAACAGTTGTTTACAGAAGATAAATGAAGGTATTATTTAAGGTAGTGAACTAAGTACAGAATATCTCATAGTTTATTGCAACTCTAATCTGTTTGTTTCCAAGGTGTTTAAGGATGATAAGTACCTGAAGGATGCTGTCGAGTGCGGAGAGGTTATTTGGCAGAGAGGATTACTCCGGAAAGGATATGGAATCTGCCATGGCACCGCTGGCAACGGCTACACTTTCCTTTCTCTGTACAAACTCACACAGGAGCAGAAATATCTCTACCGTGCATGCAAGGTATGAACTCGCACTGGCCAACAGCGCCTGGCTGTAAAACCTTACACCAAAACCTGTAAGTTTAGCTTCATACATCTACTAGCTTTCTTAAAGATAAAACATGTAAGATAGTCTTCAATGAATAAATTTAGACTTTACTATATGTGAATAAATATGGATGTAACAGTTTGGCAGGATCGATTCAAATCGATTCACTTGCACTTGTTTTATGTCGGTGATTCTTTTAACATAAATCAATAGTTACTGATTTTCAAAATAAACTGCAACTAACACAAAAATACATCCATTTTATATGGATTTACATACATAGTTTAGTTACATAGTGTTTGTTTTCTAACAGATAATAAAGTCTTTATTTCATGTTGTTTAATGAATCTGGAAAATATCGCATCGTCAACACAATACCATGAATCATAAAGCATCAAGAGTCTCAATACCACCTTATAAATCAATATGTCCTTAATTGGGTGTTTTTTATATAAAATGCAAATCACACCTTGTACCAGTTCATCATTTTTATGCGAATTATAAAATGATGCATGTGGGTGCACGTTACCACTTCTTCCATGTAAGCCTGCAGGTGGCTCTTACACACGGTGAGCTGAGTTCTGAAATCTGATTAAATGGGGATGAATATCTTGACACATATGTTTGCCTATATATCTATTTATTACAGATGTCTATGTTTGCTCAGTAAGATATGTTTGAAAATAGCTGGCTTTATAGTGCAGAGAGGCCAGGTCAGGTGGACGGCTTCAGACAGAGAATAGAAGAAACATTTTTAGCTAAATAGTTGTTTGGCTAGGTTAATGGAGGAGCAAAGGATGTGGGGCAAGATGGGTGGCTGAGATATGAAAATAATATTCTCAAGTTGACCTCTGTACTATTGTTTATGTACCAACCACACATTGAAAAATAAAACATTTTAATGATTATTTGATGATGTAGGACAGAGATGATTTACTCACGATACAACATCTGCCTGTGTAATACAAAAGCGTGTCTGCACTGAAACACTGATAATGTTTGCAGTCTGACCATATTAATGAAAGTAATTAAAGCTGATGGCACCATCAGAGGAACCTTTAATAGCTAGAGATGTGTGACAATAATGAAACACCTTTCTTCTGAGGTTCTTTCGGAGCCTCTATGCTTAAGTAATAACAAGAGAGCATGTGTTTGTAAATGCCATACTTAACGAGGCTTGAAAGGATCGAGAAATTGTATTACAGTGAAAAGTATTGCACCAAAACATACAATCGATCATTAGAACAATATATTCTGACAGTGGTGTGCAGTGCCCAAAGCAAGTGCCCCTTCTGCGACTATCCCCAGACCGACCCTCCCCCTTGATTCCCATTAACCTAACGACACATTACAGACAAAAGCAGCATGTAAACTACAATAAAATTACAATTATGAGACGACTATAACTTTTCTTATTTTCCATAACTGCATATTTTGTAAAAAAATGAATTTTGTTTCTTTATGCCTAAAGTATGTTAAAGCTGTCAAAAAAAAAAACAAACGAATTGGTCTGTTCTCTTTCATCAAGTTTATTACAGAAAGTATCTACAGAACTCATTTCTGAAGGAGACAAACTCGTTGATTAATTCCGATGTGTAATTGAATACACCAGACGATGTTAGCTACTTAACTAAACTGGCATTAGCACAGACTGCAGTTCTTTTCTTTTGTGAATAAGAACTGCAGATTGTGTAATAGGGATTTTGGGTATTTTACTCTTTCTCAAAAGGGTAACGGGTCTGCCGGCACGCCACTCTATTACAATTATGAACTGTGAAGAAAAACAAGCTTTTATTCTTTATTCTGTTTATGTTGGGTGTGTTCAAAACCCTTGTTTTACTGCCTACAATGGGAACTAAAATAAATGCATTTTCTAATGCATTGGTTAATTGTTTTTTTGAGTATCGAGAAGTTTCATGGTTTCACTTGAGTTTACTTTTCACTTAAGCTGCAGACATACTCTCTTTTGAACATTTACTTCTAAAAAGGCCCTATGAAATAAATAAACAAGTAAGTTAATGCATTAGGGCCTCCTGTCTAATATGCGGTCAAAACAGCTCTGACCCAGTCACAGCTGGACACCTGAAATCTGTGAACATCTGCGCATTGCACGGTGGAATGTGCTGCTCATAAATGTGCATCCTCATGCCAACTTTTCCCCACAGATAAATGATACACACATGGCCGTTTGATTGAACAACACTGAAATGGAAGTCTACAGAGCCGTAGCGAACATCTTGCATGTCACAAATTGAGATGAAATGATGCCGTACCAAACAAGATTTGACATTACACCCTCACTGTGTGAAACTGTGAGGAACGAGTCTGCAGAACCTCCATGTTTTTTGTAAAAGACAAAGTAGTGCATCTTGTTAGAGGAAGCGGTATTGGTGTGGCTTCCATTTCACAAACACGATGCTATTTTTTCCACATAGAAGGTTAAGTGGCTTGGTTCAGTCAATTCACACAGAGTGTAAAACCTAATAAAAATTGGCTTTGTTTCAAATCCAATCGCTTTTGATGTCACATCACAATAACACACGTGTGAAAATAATAGTGTGACTATAAATGTGCACAGCAATATACAAATAAGCTATTTTATTTGGGGGGGGGATTAATAAAATGATCTTTGCATCCATCCCGCCAAAATAAATAAATTTTAATAGATAAATGTTTGTTATTGTATCTCACACCTTTATACCCAGTCAATATCCTTAAGGTTAGTTGTCCATGGCTCAATAATTAGGAAACTGTTTTAAAAGCTTAGAATGTCTACTTTTATTAATTATAGGAAAAATACTTCACAGAAGTGTCACGTTTGTTCACAAGCAAATCTCACTTAATAACTTGTTAGTACATTTAGTTAGAAAATACCCTCATAATTAATGTAAAAAATATGTCAATGGTCTTTTGTGTACACTGTCTGGTAACATTATGATGACATATCCTACATAGAGCGGTGGTCCTGCAGATGCTCGATTGGGTTTAAGTCTATGTAATTAGTATGCGGGTGGTAAATTAATGTCTCGGACATTAATGAACATTTGTATTCATGTGACCTGACCCATTGTCTTTCTGGAAGATCCCATCCACTCCATATATGGGTAGAACCTCAAATACTCTTTTCATAACTGTAAGCCTAAACTACTGCCTAAAATTTGAAAGTGCCGTCCACCCCCTATTTATTTACCATGCCAGTTCTCAAAATGTAACACGGTCATATTAACGTGACTCATCAGTGTAGTTTGTATGCACATTTCATTCCATTCCATGTTTCTTTTGTGATTCTTCTCTTTGTATTGTAGTTTGCAGAGTGGTGTTTAGACTACGGAAAACATGGCTGCCGTATTCCAGATCGACCATACTCTCTGTTTGAAGGTAAAGGTTCTCTTAAATCATCAAATCACTGTGCAACCTAATCTTTTCCATCAAAAAGCCAGACTCAGTGAAACAACTGATGTAATGAATAGGAATTATTGTACTTTTGCAGTTATAATACCCTTTTAACAAAGGTCATTGCTAAGATTGTTGCTAATTGGCATTTTGCCTTTTTTAAAATGCTTAAAGAAACGTGACCTTTTATTTCACCCAGCATAATCAGAGCCAGCCATTGCGAGGAAGAAATGAAAAGCCATGCGCGGCTTGTGCAGCCTTTGTTTTATCTGGGTTGTGTTTCAGCGCATACTAAGCTGTCATCAGTAATGAAAGCTCTGTGTGTAGAGTACTAAACGCTGAAGAGAGAACAAGTTGAGAATGCTGAGAGGAAAAATGAAAAAAGGGTGGGCAACAGGCGTTTAGATCGACAAAAATAAAAGGAGCCAATATAATAATTTCATTGTTATTACAGTAAACAGCCGACCCAGATCAACCTCACAACTAAATCAAATGATAACGTCTGTTTACCGCGCTTCTCTTTATCAAATCCAAAACCAACCAGTTTAAGTTTATTTGTTTTATTTGGTCACAGGGATACAAATTTGTGTTAAATATGTAAAATGTTTTCATTAATGGTTGCCATGTTTAAAATGTAAGACCATAAATAAACATATTTAAATGTGTTCAACTAATTAACAACAACAACAACAACAACAACAAAAAGATATTAATAAACTACAGACACTTTTTGCACTTAGGCTGCCATTAGCCGAAATGTAGTTTCACTGAACTGAAGGACAGACATTGGAGGAAAGGAACAATTATGAACATATCTTGCTTTAGTCATTATATTGGGGGGGGGGGGGGGGTAAACACAAACAGGGACATAACCCTTAGAAACTCATCGTCCTCTAGTGTTGTGGCAGTGAATTACTTTGCAGTGCACATGTTCTAGATGCAGAAGTATAAAAGGAAAACGTAGAACATGCAGTCTACATTTTTGTGATGGCAGTACATTCGTCTTTAATGTTCTTCGTCTTTATTCTTTATTCTTGTTTTTACATCCAGGCATTGTTAACACTTTTGTTCGATGTTAGGTTGCATTTTTATTTCTCAGCAAGGCAATTTTCTGGAATTTATACTGTTAATACTGTTAATTAATAGTATCTGTTTACCATTTTGTGGTGCATTCACACCTTACATCAAGTAGATTATCCTCACTGTGGGTTGCTTGTGGCTGGGTTGGCACTACTCTTTAGGATAAGCCACACGAATCACAGTGAGAAATCGAAAAAGCTATTTGCACTGCTTTATAAACGGAACCAACCCAAATGACGTTGAAGTAAAAAGCACTTTTTGTGTAGTAAATTGGCCATTTATGCCAAAGAAACACAGCATGTGATGAAAGGCAAAGCATAGAGTCATGGCATGGGTTAGTTTTATTTTTAAAGGGGGTTTGGTCAAATAATTGTTTATTTGTAGACATTTGTGCTAATTCATCATAAATTTAAATGTAAAATGTCACAATTGTGGGCAGTGGTTGTATGTTAAGTAAAAAAAAAATGTAACCCAAAATGTTTGTTTGTGAAGTTTAAAAATAAAAATTCATGTCAAGAAAAATAGCAGGTCAGGAAAGAGAGGTTCCAAGCTTGTAGCTATTTTCCCAAGAAGCCTTGAAGCCTTAAGGGCATCAACCAAGAGTGCCTACAAATACCCGGGATTGATTTAGTAATCCAGGGCTTTTTGTGTAGAGTTTCTGTTCTCCCTGTCTCCCACACACAGTCAGGTTAATTGGAGATACTAAAATTATCCTGTGGATGTACAGTGTAATAGACTGGCGACTTGTTCAGTGTGACTTCTATTTATCTAGTGTGTGCTAAATAGGATTAAGCTGTTGTAAAATGAAATAATGGATGGTATAGATGATGTTTACCCTTGAATAAATGGATTTCTGTCTTGCAGGAATGGCTGGAGCGATCCACTTCCTCTCAGATCTGGCCCAGCCTGAAGCTTCCAGCTTTCCTGCTTTTGAACTTTGATCTGGGCATTTGGACGCACTGACTACTTTTACTCCTTTGTTTGGAATCTTTTTTTAAAATGCAGCTGCTTTTGGCTGCAGGATTTAAAACGTCATTAAAAATCTTCAGGCTATAATTCGAACAAGCCTCCTTGATTTGCATCACTTTAGCTTTCATGTCTTTACTGGGCTACTTTTCAAATTCAAATGTGTCATTTATGTAAGCAACCGCCTGTTGTACCTGTTGCTGTTCTGTTTGAAATTCAGTTGGATTCTGGTGATGCATGCTAGTATGCTAATTGTGTTGAAGTGCCTTGGTTTGCTTCGTGTTCGTCCCTGCTCATGTCCTGTTTTTGTAAGTTTTTGCATGCGGATGCATAAATTGTGCCAAATGTGTGTGTGCGTGTGTGTGTGTAGCCAGATCAAGTCTGAGTTCTTCATGTCTGTCGTGTTCAAAATGTCTGTATCTTGGTTTTTTGTTGCTGGTGGAAACCTGAGAGACGTCTATAGAAGAAATAAAACTAAAACTTTGCAGTAAATATCGTTTCTTGAGGTAGATGTTGTTTTGGTGAATGTTACAATAAATTTCTTTCTTTAAACTAAACTAAATCTGACTGGATTTTAAATATATTAGCATAAAATACTTATAAACCCAATCAAATCAAACAAGTGTACACGAGTACTAAATAATAATACTGGAAGCATCACCCATCCATTATGTAGTTTTAGCACTGCTTAATCCTGTTCAAGGTCATGGTGTGCCACAAACTGGGTGAACACACTAAACACCTAAACAGGTCACCTATCTGTTGCAGGGTACAAATCCAAACAAACATATACACACAAGAAAAATTCAGTATCTCCAATTAACATGACAGCATGTCATAAGACTGTGGGTGGAAACCGGAGTACCCAGAGGAAACCCAAGCTAGAAAAAATCATTAAATAAATAAACACAACTATTGCTCATATAATATATATTACGTTAAGTGCAGGTATTTTATAGTAGTGGTTTAAATTGTATGTTTGTGTTATTTGTGGTATTGTAAGTGTCAATAACAACAAATAACTTTTACTTTCGTAGTTCGGGACCATGGAACCATACTTCTTTTCACCATACTTCTTTTGGTACTAAATCCATTGAAACCCAGTCTTTAAATCTTAAAGCCACTCTCAGACCAAATCACAACCATATTTTGACAGCAATAAACCTGGGCAGTTCATATCAACGACATTTTATTGTTTTCAGTATAGCAACCAGCATATATTAACATGTCCTTTACATCATTATAGAAATCCTTGTGGCTCACTCAATTGTTAAATAAAAAATAAAATGCTGGAAACCTGCAAATCAAAGGAGTTAAACAGAGCACAAACCTTTCACAACATCTAAGCAAATTTCACGTACAGTAAACCCTGTCTGTACTTTGCATAGAACAATTAGAAGTTACACAATCAATACATTCACTGATCACGTCTGTCTGTTTCACAATGTCTTACTCTTTAATCTCAATACCATAACAGTGACAACTTTCTCTAAGAAGATATATTTAAAGTCCCAAAGCCAGGATGATGGAATCAGGCTTGAAGGCACATCATGAAGTTGGTGCTGATGGTTTCACCTGCAAAACTGTAATACTAAATAAAAAGGTTCCATCCTTCTTTCTTTTTCACACTGTTGTAGCTTTGTGCTTTGGAATTAGATCCATTTAGTTTAGAATGAATACTTGAAATATCGGGAGCCGATTGATATACATGTATAAATAACACAAGCTTAGCAACACAAGTCTAAAAACTAAAAAAGATTAAATAATTCTTTATGTGTTTAAAAATGAAAATATTATACTTTGAACAAACTGTGAAATGTATGTTTTTTTCTTACTGGTGTCAGGCATAACATTATTACTACCGGAAGTAAATATGGGTGATATATATTAGCAGAATGTTTACATTTTTATCTTTATGTTGCTCTGTTGATGACATGAAAATGGGCAGACGTGGGAATGATCGTCCAACTCAAATTGCTCATGGAGTAAATACAAAATGCATTGCATTTAGAAGGTAGTCATAATGATATGCCTGATAATCTATATTTATATTGCTATTAATACCTTGAAACCTTAAAAACTTAGTGAGCTGTTACTGTCTCTTCAGTAATTATATACAATATATTGAGGCTGGGTGTTAGAAATTTTCACTTAGGATAAAACATCTATAATCTTTTGATAGGGTAATATTAAATAGTAATTCAATATTATTTATATCAAAAGCACAATGCTTTGTTATAAAGACGATTTTGGCATTTACAGTTTATTTATTTAGCCTTTTACACCATGTAATTTTGTATTTTCAGTTTGCCTTATTTGCATATTTTTGAACTGTGGGCGGAAACTGGAACGCCCAGAGTAAACCTATGCAGACATGGGAGAACATGCAAACTCCACACAGAAAATCCCTGGTCTACCGGGCAATCGAACCAGAGACTTCTTTCTGTGCGGCGACAGTGCAAACATTTGTAGTTTTGTTGTTTATTTGCAATCATATTTAATTGTATGGCAATTTATTGAAATAGATTTTACTAATTAAAATCATGTGTCTTTAGTCATCTTTGATTAAGTTTATAACTAGTTACATTTTTGATTTAGTTATTAGATAATAGAGACAACGGCTAACAACAAGTTAAGGTCACGTCTACCAAGTAATCAGAAACTGTTAAACATGTATTTGTAATGTAAGTGATCAGATGTAATAAAATGCTGCACCTAGTTTGTGTCAATATGGTTTAGCTTTATAAATCAAACAACGATCAAAAAACAACGATCAAAAAATGAAATCATGAATACATGATTTTGGATCTACTGCCTTTAATTATAATCCAGGTACAGCAACACTTTTACTGAACTGTAAGGTTTACTTTATCATTAAGTCATGTTATTAAATTCAATAAATAATTAAAATAAATTCTACTTTATAAGCCAAACTTATTTAAAATTTTAATAAATTTTAATGCAACCACAGAAAATTTTAAAAAGCTTTTCAGAAGCTGCAGATAGTTTTCACTTATATTGCTGGCCTGTTGTCTGTATTTATCACAGTTCATCCCATTAATTATCAATTTAATCACCACCATTCGAGAAATATCTATTATCCAATCAAGTCCAAGAGATCTGATGTTCATGCAAGAAATAATAGTATTATTATACAGTTAGTAAAAATAAAACACTAAAGCTTGGGGTGAAGGAACAAAACTACAAACATTCTTTTTTTTGAAAAATTTGTTCACCTCCGGTTTGTCCTCATTTAAATAGATTTCAGACTTCACACGTGCCAAAGACCTTTACTGCAATTGTCATGTTGCAACCTCCGAATGAACAATCACAAGAGACACAAGTTTTGTAATAAAACAAACATTGATTATAATCTTGCTTTAAATGATTTGTCCTGTTGTAAAATGAAAAGAAAAAGAAAATCATGCCTTATAACCATATACTGCTTACACCATGTCACCATTGGAAACCATTACCAGACCAGTTTTTCTTTTTCATGTTCCTTTATAGACGGGATGGATTGTTCCTACACAAGTGACTACTTGTCACTTAGTCAAGTGACCTGTTCCTGACAGGTCTGCTCAGAGGTCCAGGTTTAACCTGATTCAGTATTGCAAGGATGATTTTGCAAGGTTGACCAGCCTTTCTTGTGATGTGATGAACATATGCCTTTCCTTGCATATCCACATTCTAGGTGAAGTGTGAAGTTCCTCTCCATGTTAAGTTTGAACATATTCAGTAATGTGCAGGTACCGTCAAGAAATTCCTCAAAAGTATTTGTCTCACCTTTTCGAACTCAACGATTGGAATGTTCACCACCGCAATATGAAAAAGTATCATTGTACATTCTTTTTACAAGAGTCTTCTAGTACTTGCCATGTGTAGGTCCTGTTCTGTCCTTTTCATGCAAAAATGTTGCCTTTTATTAGACAGTCTGATAAAATGTCCAACTCTAAAATACTGACCATTAAACACGGTAATACAACAATGCTGCATTCTAAAACAAGCATAAACATTAAAAAAGCTACACAAGGGCGTTCTGGGCTGCTGGGCACAGTCAGGATGTCCCGACTCAGATCACTGATCTCCTGTGCAGATGTTTAGGTCGCTGATTTACTTCTTGTCTGTGTTGTTGAAGACCTGATCGTACGAGGGAGGAGGATGGTTGCAGTAAGGTGGTGGTGGTGGGTAAGAACTCTTCATGTGTGCTGTACTGGGCTGGCCAGGGTAAGCAGGGGCCATAGGCACCGACGTGGCAATGCTGGGGTCACCATAGCCCTGAATGCCAGGCTGTTGAGAAACTGTTAGACATAGAAAAAAGATAAGGCTACATGAATTATATAAAAATGCAAACTTTTAAATGTAAAATGTGGCACAAATAATAGATCCTGACATATTTATTGTAATTTTAACGTCACGTTTTGTACACACATAAATACAAATAAACAAGTATTTATACTATGCATGTAATTCAACTGACGTACTATTATAAATGAAACAGAGATGTACTAATTGTTTTTATTTTTAATTGTTTATTATTAGAGTATTTTTTTAGTTTTTGATGTACACATACAATTCATAAATGTATATAAATATTTACAAAATATTCGTAAACTTCTCATTACTAACAGCAGTTTCAAATCTATAATTGACCACTTTTTACAATAGGAGAAATTAATACTCAGCAGAATAAAGATTTTTCATGTGGCCTTTTTTAGAAATAAACGTCCTGTAAAATTCTGTATTAGACAGTAAAAAGAAAACCTCTGTTTTGTAGAAGAGATTTAATAAGCAGAACAAATGTGCACAGCTCAACTTAATTTTCACAAAGTATGATAATGACTAAGCCAAATTTATTCCTCTCTATTCTAAAAGTGATATTTGAAAACCAGACCAAAGACAGTGACCTACATTTGAACACTTTTAGTATTTTTCACTCAAAAAGTTTCTACACAATATACTGTTAATCCATAACATATTGCTTTAGAAATAACACAATCAATATGTTTTTCCTTAATTGTATTAATCTGGCTATTCTACTTATTCTACTATTCTATTATACTACTACTAATAATAATAATATGCATATTCAATTACAATATGTATTTTTCTATTACCGGCCATGTTAGAATGAGCTCAGATGCCGTCACCAGCCAATAATGTAAGTAGTGTAAGTAAAAAGCTTGCTTTAATCACCATACGTGCACACAGCACATTTATTTCTTTGTTTTCTAATTTGTTTATGACAATGCTGTTTCTGTGTTTTCCCCAACGATAAAACAGTGAAAAACAACTTAATTTCCAAAGATCGAGTTATTTGAATACAATTGCTTTTTTTCCATGTTGAAGAAAACCCACAATAAAAAAAAGATCTTTTTACCCACTTTACGAGATGCAAATCAACCACTGGCTTAGCATAATAATATCGCTGGCCTCTATAACCCTGTACTTCCTGTGATTATACAGACAGAAAGTAATTCTTCTCACCTGGTGTGCTCTCTGTGTGTCTGGTGAATGATACATTAAAGGCAGGCTCTTCTCTCAGAGGAGATGGATACATGCGTCGTCGTATAAAAAAGCCCGCTCCACAACAAAACAGCACTCCCATCATTAATAACAGCCTGTAGTAAAGAGAATAGAAAAAACACAAGAGCCTGTTTCATTATTTACATCAGATATATTATTCTCTTACTGCAGATAAACCACAGCTTTGATAATAAATGATAACATTTCTTCCTTACTTACAGCCAGTCCTCTTTTACAATTCCTTTGTAAGCCATTCAAGCAACTTGGATTTGTCAAAGTTGAGTTTATAACTAGTCATGGGGTTATAACAAGTGCTTAAAGTGTGTACGCTCGTAATTGTAAGTCAATTAGGATACAAGTTTCTGCTAAATGCTGATTTTCTCACTGCCACCCCAGCTCATTTGTTTATAAGAATAAAACAAGTACAATAATGAACATATCTTTAAGCAAAGAATTAACTATATCAGAGCATTTATGTTAAGCCGTCAAATATCTGTCTTTAGTGGTTCCTAAGAATAAACACTTGATGGAAATGTGCAATTTCCATTATGATGTTAGCAGGGGTCCACATGCTTATTTCTTTCATTTTCTTTTCAATTAAACCTTTTGTTTGTAAACATTTGGTTAATTAACCCTCATATTCTGGCAAGAACATTTTTATTTTTGCATGCCATCGTTTTTCTGTGGAATGTACCATTTTATTGATTGTATTTCAATAAGCCTACTGTATATAAAACATGTTGATGACATTCCAGGTCAGAATCAGCATCAATGGGGGATACGTTTCGGGAAAATTTTCCTCACTTCTTTAAATCCCACAAGCAAAGCAATCGAGAACAGAGGCTGCAACTAGTGATGTTTACAAAAATTCCTGATTCTTAGGAACGCACAAATTTAATAGCCGATTTAAAAAGGTCCTGACTTGAATCCCATTGAGATTCTGTAACTAAAAACGAGTAACATATGGGTAGCATAACATTTACATTTTCAGGATTTAGTAGACGCCATTATCCAACATTATACAGTCTTGAGGGTTAAGAGTCTTGCACATAAGTCCAACAGCAGCCATCTAGCATTGGTGAGCCGTCCTTTGGATTACTAGTCCAATACCCTAAACACTAGGCTACAACTACATAACTATTTGGAACTTTTACATACAAACAATATCTTTGAATAATCAAATTAAAGCCATTAAATTCAAAAAAAGAAAAAAATAAATTGAGAAAGAAGCAAATACTTTTTCACACTACTGTATTCTACATATAATAAAAACGCTTAAGAAGTGCATTTTCTGATCAAACGGTGGAACCCTTTAATGCTTCAAACTCCTAAAAGACTGATATTGAACAGAAGAAGAGCACAGAATCCAATATCTGATACGACTGACTCTATATTTGATGTATTATGACTAAAGGCAGTAATGGAAGTACCACTCCCTCTGTGTGTTTACCGAATTTAATAACTGAACACAATGTTCTACAGCAGAGTTCAGGGGAAACAAATCAAGGGCGTGAGAGATGGATGGAGATTAATAGCTTTAAGTCTATCTCTCAGTCCACACTCCTGGGCATGAGACACTCCTGTAATGCTCAGTATTGATCAATGAACTCTAAAAGCAGAGCTGTTTACTCCACCAAGTCTGGACATCCTGCAGGTCTCGTGGATAAATCAACACTACACCACAGTGTGATCCACAAGCTAGTAGGTGCCCGAAGGATGTCACTCAGCATTCCAATCTATTTTACTCTACAACAAATATAGAAAACACACATTTTTGGCATTTAGTAAATTCTTCTATCAAATATTAGTGACAGAATATAATGCTAGCGGTTACGGATTAAAGTGTAAAGCGATGACCCATCAAGTATAT
>JAOUQU010155328.1:0-14883 GCA_028566735.1 Ammoglanis amapaensis | reverse complement strand
TAAAAATAAGTTCCAGAAAAAGTCTTGATGCAATAAACAAATGTTTGTAGAATTTGTATGCATTTAAAACCTAAAACTGGTCGGTCACGACCCCTAACACTAGACGAAGGTTATCTGGGAACAGATGAGTGTCCTGACTGGGTATAAAGACTGGAGCAAGGTTCACTTTTAAGAACGACAGATCTAAGATATAAGTGCTACCGTACATAGTATCATTAAAAGCACTAGATGCTCGTGGCCTTTGATCCCTGAGACGACACTGGATTAAAAACCGAGATCACTCTGTGACAGATGTGACCACATGGGTTCAGGAACACTTCAGAAAACCATCGTCAGTGAAGACGCTTCATCTACTAGTGCAAGTTAAATCTCTACCATGTAAAAGTGAAAGCCATGTATCAACAACACCCGGAAGTACCGCCGGCTGTTCTGAACCCGAGTTCATCTCAGATGGGCCGACGTAAAGTGGAAAAGTGTCGTGTAGTCCGGAGTGTCCACATTTCGTTCATTCATTGTTTTTGGAAATCATAGACGTCGTGTCTTGGACCAAAGAGCAAAACGGCTGCCCGGATTGTAATCTGCATCTCGGATGGTATGGTGGTGTCTTAGTGCCCGTGGCATCATCATCTGTGAAGATCTTCACAAGATACACGTCTTGTTCAGGGACGTTGCTACTTCTTTCAGCGAGACGGTGCCATACTGCACGAAGCATTGTAGTGAAAGAGTGCGGGTACTAGACTGACCCTGCCTGCAGTCTAGAGCTCCAAATGTATCATGGAGCTCAAAATTTGAGACCCCGTCTCAGACTGTTCAAGCAAGGATGGGAAAGAAGTTCCCAAACGTTTATCGAGTGTTAAAAGGAAAGATGATGTAACACAGTAGTAAGAACTTTTTTTGGAACGTGTCGCAGGCATCAAATTCAAAATGAGCGATTAGGTTGTAAAGGATTTGCAAATCATCGTATTCTGTACAAAAGATAAATGAACTGCTCACCAGATACCACAGGACTGTAGTCGAAAGTGTATTAGATGATTGGCAGAAACGTTTTAAAAATTTAAATGGCTACCAAAAGGAAGGATTTCTTTCATCTTTTTTTGCAACCCTTGATGGATATGCATGCTGAATTCTAAACTTTATTTTTTCATTTAATCCTTTAGGGACGGTTCCAGTACATACAGATGACAAATGCTCTGATGTGCATTCATCAGTTCAGACACGTCAATCATCAAAAAGTCGTCTGCAATCCTCTGCTGACTACTGCTAAAACAAATCTATAAAGAGTTCTAGGAACTATAAAAGAATAATGAGCTCATTATGCCGTGAATATTATATATCAGGGTGTATCATAGGAGAGAATTATTGCCTTTTATTGTCACTATACACATGTACAATGAAACTGACTTTGAAACTCCTTTTCTCATTGCAACATATACAAATACAACATACAAATAAGTATATACTAAAGATAATAAGATATAACAACATATAACATAGAAACTATGCACAATCAAGAGTCAAAGTTGTACTGCACGGTACAGATTGCACATTGCATATGTGTATTAGCTGTAGTAGAGAGCAGCTATTACTGTTATTCTGTAACTACTAGTGGGTAGAGCGTTGGGCTGTAAACCCAAAGCTTAGGGGGTCAAATCCAGGCTCTGCTACACAGCCACTGTTGGGTCCTTGAGCAAGACCCTTAACCCCGTCTGCTCTAGGGGCGCCGTACGTTGGCTGACCCTGTAAAAGCGCTCCGACCCCCAACTTCCAGACAAGTTGGGATATGTGTATTTGTATTTTATTTGAAAGATCAGTAGGTGAGAATTGACCTTCATGATAATATAATTTTTCCCACCAACAAATCTGTTGCATGAAATGATGCAAAATACGAAACGACTGAATGCTGCACAAACGAATAGAAACAATCTACGTTTTAAAATTGAACATAATAGAACAGAATTTTATCGTCACTTTACACATGAAATATAAAATAAGAAAAATCTAACATAGAATAATATGAAGAAACAAATGAGTGCACATTAGTGTTATAAATATTCGCAACAATAAATCTGGTGTAATATAAAGTGTGGATTAGTGCACATATCAAATAATAAGAGAGAGAAATATACATATGAAATATACAGATTATTGTAATATTGCATCTAACAAACAAAGAAACAAACACAAAATTATTCAAAATAGTTCAGGACGTTTGTGTTCTTAAATTACACACAGCGAGCATTTAGTACAGGTGGTTCTCTCTGGGTGGATCTCTTTGGAAAATAAAGCACTGACCCCAACAAAATCTCAGACTTTGGTGACCCTTGAACCATCTCACCAGCTGAAGGAGATGTGCCAGACTTCCATGAACACAAAAAGCAAATAATTACGTTCACGTAGATTATTGTCAACTTGTTTTGTTAAATCAAAGCACTTCGCTTCAATTGCTAGAAAATAAGCTCTCATTAAATGTATTAGATCATAACATCTCCAACTTGCCTTGATTTATGGATGATTTAACGACTGTTTACTAAAAATATGACAGATTGGTGTGACGAAATCCAGTGCATTCGCTAAAAAAATTTTTTTTGAGTCTTTGCGGCTGCATTAGTGTTAATGTTTGCACAGCTTTAGTCAACGAAGCATCACTGTGGGACCAATTAAAGAGACGAAGATCAGTAAACAAATGTATTTAGTTCAAGAATTAGACTAATTTCCTCTTGTTTTTACAGCCCGTTGCAGGAAAACAGATGGTTTGGTAATGCTAAGTGTTTGTGTGTGTGTGTGTGCGTTAGATTCTAGCATCTTTGCGTTCATCAGAGAGTACGCAGATGGAAATTGTAAATGGAAATTGCAGCTAGAAGATTAAATGCGAAAACATCGGGAGGACCGGTGGAGTGGGATGGGGGGGGAGGGGGGTGAAGTGAGGTGGGGTGGGGTGTTTGGATGACACAAAAAGGAGTTCATTACAGAGGCGGACATCTGACATTAGATTTGATTTATACACCATCCAGAAGCTTAAAAGAAGTCGCCAGTACAGAAATAATAGCATGTAGTTAAGACAGTGTGACGCTTCCTATCCTCTCTTGAAAATGGAAATGCAATTTAAACTAATCATCATGTTAACAGACAACACTTCACTAAGACAGAAGTGGATTGACTTGTGCAAAAGAACAAGAACATCGCACCACGTCGAAATGTACAACACTTCAGAGCCAAACAAGCAGGAAAACACTCATACATGTGAGAATACACTCCAAACCATTGACTAGAAAAGCACTCCATTCTCTAAATAAATGCATTCATAAATATATTACTGTGTTGACTACATTGCAAATGGAATAACAGTGTTAGATAAAGGAGTGTGTGTGTGTGAAAGAAGTTACCTGCACTTCCACAGCTTTAGCTTCTTAAGTCACTTCATTACGAAATAGAATCAAACGGTGTGTCATTTATTCTCAGTATAACTACAACTCTTGTGAAGGCATCAGAAGTTTGCTTAGTGATCGAACAGCATCGTGACAACCAAGGAACACCAGACAGGTCAGATATAACACTGTGGAGAAGTGTAAATAACAAATATCCTAAACTCTGAGCATCTCATGGAGCATTGTTCAATATATGGTCTGAAAATGGAAGGTCCATGGCACAATCGTAATCCTACCAAGACGTGACTGTCCACCTTAACATGACTGTCCAGCTCAAATCCAAAGATCCGCCGATCGAAATCTGTCCACAATATGATTATGAGTTGTGTCCTTCACGAATAAGGCCTATAGAAACTTTTGAACGTATAAATCGTCCGACATAGAAGGAAAAACTTTGAAGATTTATAACAAGTAAGTGCAAAAGATTTAGAGCTCGATCATAAGAATTATGAGACCAAAGTTGAAGTGCGGTGGGAAACTAACACCAGACATCATCCTGAACACACCACCATGACGGTGGCAGCGTCAGGCTGCGCATGTTGATGGGAAGACGGATGGAGCTAAATATAGGACAATGAGGCTGCAAAAGACATGACTGGGATGGAGGGTCACCTTCCAGCAAGGTGACGACCCTAAATATCCAGCCACAATACTAATGGAATGGTTTAGATCAAAGCTTGTTAAGTCCACACTTAAATCTCATAGAAAATCTCTAACAAGACCAATCGGACTCGGTCAGAACCGCTAGATGTGCAAAGCTGATAGAGACATACCCCTTAAGATTTGCAAAGACTTACGGTATGGTATCGTATGATTCCTATTTTGCTAAATTTAGGAATATCATTAGGGAAATAATGTTTTATTCTACTATGAGAGCATCTGTGATATTCCGTGATGTGGTGTGATGTCATACCGGTATCATAGGAACAATTTCGTCGGTTCTTCTGCAATCAGAAGAATTAGTTTGAACGATGTTGAATGTTGGTGAATCTATAAATAGGCAGAATATTTCTTTGTTATGTTTACATGGATGTATTTTATGTCTGACATTATGGATCTGCCGTCAGTGGCTGTAGCTGAAACATCCGAGTATAACGACATTTTGACTTTTCTGCATTTTGACTATTCCTTAAGATGAAAGCTTGAACGTAAACAAGTGTAGATATATAGGTAAGTCTATGACTGTGTTTGATGTGAGTTGTGTAGCGGATGCTAAGACTTGTGTGTAATGAACGACCATTTCCTATCATGGGTGTTACGTAAGAGTGTAAAAACACGACGTGAATGAATAAATAAACAACGTTAAACCGTTCCGTGGCTTTATTTAGTTCCATTTAGGCTCCATGATAATGACTGACGTGAATCAGACTGTACGCAGGTAATGCTCCTGTTTAAAAAAAGCTATTTATTTTAGTTTTTAATAGTTGTAACAATTTTAATGACGTCTAAAATGAGGTTAAAACAAGTCTTTTTGTAGATTTTGTAAGTAGGCGCTCGTCTCACTTAATGGCCGAATGATATATAATTCAGTACGGCACTAAACAGCATAAAAGCTGTATGTACGTTTCTTATTTACTCATTTACAATTCGCAGAACGGATGTAACTGAAATATTACAGTTTGTTGTTTAAAGACAACATTTCGGAATGTTCTGGATAGATTCTCTGGATCTTCTTCTGCGAACAAGTTTGGCTTTGAATCATGAATAAAGCCATACATGGAACTAACAGCAGCTCGCTGTTTTCACATATTTTAATCGCATGAATGACCAAGGTTACTTCTGAACAAAGCAAGCAAAGCAAATCATTGGCAAAGAAATGTCTTCTACGTGACTTGTTGCCTGAAATAAAGCGACACTTTCTGTGTATTAAAGGTGCAGATTTACTACATAAATTCATGTCAATGTGCTGGTATACGTTCGATGAACGATAAATCGCTTTATAAGATAAGGACGGATTCTTAATACACTGTTAGGACGCGGTTAGGGTGTTTGGGGTGTGAATTGGGATTGCTGGATCGTGTGTGCATGTGTTCTATGGTCTAAACAATCTTCGGTAAGATGGATGTATGCATTTATTATTATCCTCCTCAGACCCAGACTTTTCCCTGATGTGTGTTTTTTATTTCGTCTAGCTATTTGTGATTAGTAGGACCTAACGAGCATAAAAATTATTTTTTGTCTTTGTTTTTGTTCTAAAAACGGCTTCATGTACGATGTCCTCGTATGGACACAGTAGGTCTAAAATATAGAAACAATTGGCTAACAAAGAACAAAACTGTTTGATTGAAACTGTAAACATAAGAATACATAAACAAAAGTGATCATGTTATTGTACATAAATAATTAACTTTTGAAAATAATTTAATCAATTGAGTGTTATGTTGTCATATGACCACTAGGTGGTACGGGCAGTGTCTCCATATGAGGCCAAAGAGTAAACAATTTTAAAAAAAAATAGGTAGACAGGAGCAGAAAACCAGAAATGTAATGTCCTCATATGAGGACGCAGGGTCTCTAGAGGTTAATAAAGACAACAAAATAAGTTAAATAATTTTATTTGTCTAAACAATAACCTAATGAACCTAACTTTTATTGATAAGGAAGTTTCAAACTATACCAATTATAAATAATATTAGGCGGTTTTCAATTTCATTTTTGACTGAATCGATTCGTGTCGATTCTTGCTGAATCGTTACACCCCTAAAACAATGCACGTAGCGAGTCGTTTACTGATTTGTAAGCAATCAGGCAGATCTGGCTGCAGAACTTCTTGACGGTGCCGTCGATGACCAGGGCGACGCTCTTGCCATCTACGTTGTAGCAGTAGCCTCCACAGTGGCAGCAGCAGTTGGTGTTGAGCTTATTGGTGGAGCAGAACTGGTGGAAGCAGGTGTTGCTGCAAAGCTTGTGGACGTTTCCAGTCACGTTCACCTCGTGCTTGTTCTAGCACCGTGAGAAAAAACACAAGTAATACATCCGTCGTCACCTCGGCGCGGCTGTTTACCTCTCCTATAATTCAGTATTGAGATCATATGTGACGCGGCGGCGTTGTTATAAACGTGAATAGTACGGTACTGAATGAATACTCACAGCACCGACTTTTTGGCACACGCTGCACTTTCCTGCACTGTGCTCAGAAACCAGTCCGGGGTTCACACCGTCCCTCTTGTACTTAAACCCGCCGATACATTTCTGACTGCAGAAACTCCGTACCGTCCCCGCCACGTCCACCTGGGCCATGATGACGTCCTTCGGGTTTGAAATTTCCCTGTGAAAGCGATGAAATCATGAAAATGCGGCTTCCATTAACAACACACTTTTGGGTGTCATCGTCTCCTACCACCCCTAGGTGGGAGTATTATTATTATTATTATTATTATTATTATTATTATTATTATCCTAATGCGTGTAAAATGTCGTTTTCGTTCGGGCAGACTCACTTGTGGCAGTAATAGCAGCTTTTCTTTTGAGTCTGGTCGAGGGAGCCGCTGGTGCACAGACAGCGCGGCGAGCAGAAGAGTTGCGATGAGCCTTTACGCTGAAAAGCCGTCTGGCCTTTGAGCAAAACTTTTTTACAACCCCAACACGACACAGACAAAGAGCCAGTGGTGCCCGAGGGAGGACGCGTCGGGGGCGTACCAGCTGGAGTACCCGTACCCGAGCCTGTAGAAAAGCATCAATGTAGTGATAGAGACGAGAATTCTATCCATATATAAGAAAGTAAGACAGTGTGTGTAAGAAAGGGGAAAATAAATCGTACTCTTCCCGACTGAAGGTGCAGGTTTCCCACCAACAGAGAACACCGCGCTGATCTTGATCATATCTGAAGTCTTCTGATGGCCAAATTCCTGCAGCCATTGCATTACAAACGTCACCGGTACGGTCTGGTGCACATATACACTGTCCTTTTTACATTATTATGACCAGTTTTTTGATATTCGGCTTCGAATGGGTTGAGAGTGCCTGTAATGAATCGATATCCACTTTAAACAGAAGAGGGCGCTGACGCTAATCACCTCGTCTGTTTGACGGCACGAAGTTAAGATCAATCCCAAATTATGTTGTATAGATTGTAAACAAAGATTATCACAAATACATTTACACAAATAACGGATCGTCAAACAAATCACAAATTTAGGATTTTACTCTTTAAAAAGAAATAAGAAAAGGTAATGTGTGTTCGAAGAAATCATATGAATCGTATTGCATTGTGGGTAGTACTAGTGTGTGTCATACATGCCTAATCCTTGCCGATTACATATTCTCAAACTAGGGCAGATACCAAGCATTAGGGCAAACAGGAGCCTAGTGTTTGGATAAAATTGAAAGTGAAATGCACTCTTTACACACACACTAGTGCACACACACTAGGGGGCAGCAATGATCACATGTGCCTGGCGCGGTGGTCAGCCCTAGCCACGTCGCCCGTGGAGCAGGTACGGGTGCCTGGCTCGAGAGCACTTTAGTCGTGACCTGTCGACTCTCAGATTGGAACCGGCAACCTTCTGATCACAAGTCCGGTTCTCCAACTACCAGGTCACAAGGTTGATAGTTCAAGCCCAGAGCAAGTCCCTCAACCCTCATTTGCTCAGGCTAATGGAGTATATTGGATACTTCTTTAGATAAAAGCGTCTTTACCGAGACTTTAATGTTCAACCCAGTCCCTTTTACGCCCCAGACTTGAACCCAATTAAGCATCTTTGATGTTTTGTTCTGTGGATCCTTCCCTAGACCTGTGGTGGGACGTCCAGCCATCAGAATGGCTCCAGATACATGTGACAACAAGTCTCTCGTGTCCGTGTGGTCATAATAATAAGACAGTTTATATAGGTATACATATTCATACATAAAATCTTTATCTAGCTTTAAGGAAGACAGATTAAAAACAGGAACAACTCACATCAATCAAGTCGGGTTCATCTTTAATACTTCCAGTTGCTGACTGTGAACCAAGAGCGTTCTCATACTCATCATCCATCGGCTCATCTTTCACCTTTACTGTCGGAGAACTGGAGGCGGGAGGACCTGTTTTCTCAGGCACTATTACAGACTGAAAATGAGAAGATGTCCTGGATATCAGCAGTAATAGCTGTATAATAACTATCATAAAAAGTATAAAAAAACGATATTTTGGATAGAAGCTACTGAATGTTTATATGCTGCTTACTGGTTGTCCTGGAGCCTCTAGAGGATTTAAAGTCTTCGGTCTTTCGGCAATGGAGTCATCGTCGTTCTTTTCATTCTGCTTTACAGTCCCATCAGATAAATTGTTTTCTACCTTTTCTTCAACGTCCTTCTTTTCTGGCGGTTCTTGTTCCATTTTTTCAGTTCCGTCTTGCTCAATCTGATGCTTCAGGTCTTCCACATCTTCCTCATCTACGTTTTCTTCCTCCACTTTTTCATCTGACGTTTTCTGGATCTCTAAATCTTGGTGCCTGGTGGCTTGCATGATCACTAACTCATCATCTTTCTGATCCGTTTCAGATTTCCTGTCATCCATGAAAACGTCGTGATCTTCATCTTTAGCTTTTGTTTCAGTGTTTGTCTCTTGCTGCGACTCTAAAGTTTGATTCTTCGTCTCTTCACTTACAGACTTTTCCTCTTCCTCTTCGTTCATATTACCGGTTTCCTTCTCCTGTTGACTTCTCTCATAGCCCAGCGTTTGGTCTTTTTTTAGAGTCTCTTCACTGTGATGGCTGACAGATTCGTGTCCACTTCCCTCACAGACCGACGGTTCTCGCTGCTCTTTTTGGCTACCCAGATGGGATGAACTGTGTGCATTTGATGCGTGATCTGTATGGCCGGCAGAATCGTCACTGTAATGGCTGACAGACTTTGGTCCACATTTGTCTTGGCCCGAATGTTCGCTCCGCTCTTCGTGTGACTCTGGGCACCCTAGACTGGATGAACTGTGTGCATTTTGTGCATTATCTGTATGACCGGGAAAATCTTCATTGTCATGGCTGACAGACTTTTGTCCACGTTTGTCTTGGACCGACTGTTCGTTCTGCATGTTTTGTGACTCTGTGTGACTCCCCAGCCTGGACGAATGTCGTGTATCCGATGTGCCATCTGTGTGTGTTGGAGTATCGTCCATGTACATGTGGACGTTATCATGTCCACTTTCTTCAGAGTCCAATTTCGGGTCCTCTTTTTCGTTGGACACTGGACTCTCCGGACTGGAGGAACTTTGTGTGTTTTGTGTATCGTCTGCGTGACTTATACGGTCTTGACTAGGACGGCTGACCGTATCCTGTCCGATAAGAATGGTGGTTTCCATCTGGAATGCAGGCTTTGTTGACCGGGTTTATAAAGACATAGGTTATTATTAATGTTATTCTTTTTCTCAACACAACTAGTAACGTTCAACACAACATTATTACCAATGACTGTTTCAAAACTGAAGTATTTGTATTATTATTATTATATTAGGAAAGCCAAAATCGTTTACAACGTTTTGTTTAGACTTTAAAGTCAAATGATTACACTCATACCAGTATAAACATATAAAGTAGTCATTATAAAGCTAGCAATTTGACACATCTTTGCATAGAATTATTTGTATTTGCTTAAAAGCCAGACACATGATAGTCAAATGCGTCCAGTGGTTGTGTTTATCTACTATAAATAAAGCGGTAGCCTGTTGTAGCGGGACCAGAGGCTGTATCCCAAATGACTCCTTACCTCCTAGTTAGAGTCCCTAAGTAGTGTGTAAAATGACGACATGTCGACCGCTAGTTAGCGCACTACGCTCTGACGTCACTGTATTTGGAATCAGACCCATGCATGGCGCAAACCCCATAACTAGCAAACCCCCCGTTCCCTGCAGAAACGCGTTACTAAAACTATACTCACGTCCGGTCGGCTTGTATTTCTCAAACGGTCACGCGTGGGCCGTCCATCCAATATTCTTCCGCACGACGTGGAAATATACAAATAAAAATAAGGGGATAAAAAGGTGGAGAAATGTGGATCAGAGTGGAGAACCGCTAAATCACTTCCGTGCGGGGCTGTTGAACACACCCCGCTGTACAGCGTTATACAGACACAGAGCCCCATCTAACGGTCACAACACCGACTCCTCCACCGTGGATGGGCTCGAGTTTGGGGCAAAAGTCAGCGTCTGACTGACCACGACCTTCTTATACATTTAATTCCGTAAGATAGTTTACATTAAGGTTATTAAGGCGAATCACGAACTGAGCTGGTTTAGAAGATCTGCGAATAGTCTAGTACCGTGAACCGGTGTTGCTATTGAACGCTTCACAATCAGCCCCAGATTACTTGAGTAAGAAGTAGAAATAAAAGCACACACACACACACACACACACACAAGCTCGGGTAATGTAAATCCAAAAGTCTAAAAACAAGCAGTCAGAATACACTCGAACACTTCATTGTTCTATAGGTAAATGAGTGTGTGTGTGTGTGTATCTTACTCTCTGTTGTGTGATATGTAGGGCCTGGTACATTTATCCGTAAGCAATGACCCAAAACTTTCTTACAAAAACTGGACCCTTGGTGGAGCCCACATCATGACACCCTGACCGTTGGTTTAGCTTCTGGTCGGACCTCTTTGGCATGTGTATGAAAATAGTCTGTATAGATTGTAAAAAGTAATGATTTAGGGGAACAGTGGACATTTTGGTGAGCTAGAGAACTGCGATAGGCATCATCTTGTACTGTGACTTGTTTTCCAGACAATACAAGTCTGACCAGGGTTAATCTGTTAGTGAAAACAAAATAAAAATCCTAATTTATAAATCAGACGAATCAGAGACAAGTTATTGGTTTTATTTAAGTGACATTTCAGTGCAGGCGCATGACAAAATCACACACGTCATCAATTAGTTTAATCACTTATGTGTTCTGAATTAGCTCCTAGAGATGTGACGGCACTATACCGTCCCCCTGTTTGTATCTTTAGTCCTTCTTTCTTTTGGATTGAAAGTTTTGAAAGTTTGGAATCAGTTTCATCCATGAAACCCTCGTCGATGGACTCGCTGTCCCTGTTATCTTGCTCCTCGGTGCCCTCGACTGGTATAAAGACATGCAGTTGCTTTCTGTTCATGGTGGGTACAGGCCTGCTGAAACACGACATTCCTTTGATTGATAGATCCTCCAGAAACTGAGGCTGCTGGTTGGGCTTCACCAGAGGTCGAATGACATGCTGGCTGTTATAAAGCCTCCACGATGGGCTAGCAGCAGATTTGGGTTTGGAAATAGGGCTCAGTGGATAAGAGAAGTGTGTGTAGACAGGTCGGTGTTCCTGTTGAGGTCCATCTCTGCCCTCTTGAGTAGGAGTGTGTTTTTGAAAGGAGGCACACCAGTTGAAAGAAAATGGCTTTGGCAGGAGTCGTTGGGATGAGATGAACAGAGAATGGTCACTGGTGCTGCAGATATTTGAAAGAAATTAAAAAATAAATTTAAATGGGTATGTATGATAATTAGGATGAAATGGGGATATTTATAGATATGTTATTGTCACCTCAGTTTAAAGAAATATGAGAGAGTTTCTAAATAAAAATAGAATTACTATACAGCGACATAGTTTTATTGATGACAAACGTTTATTGATGATGCCAATAGTAATTGTCATACTATTGCCTTTAGTCTCCTGAAAAAAATGGTACAAACCTAAAAAATTTAGTCTTAGTGATTGTGAACTCCGATAAATTATATTACAACAATACTAATAAAATATTTTAAATAGTCTAATGAATAATTGCTGGTGTTGGTTTGGTAAGTGTTGGTTTTGATTTAAGTTGGGAATTGCCTCGTCATCCTTTCTAATCAAGAAGAAACTAGAAAACAATATAAAATCATCTTTTATCCGGGAATTATTGTAGTAGCTCTTACTAAGGTTTGTAGTCTCACCATCTTCCGTAAGATTGTCAATACAAATGTCACCCGTAAGCACTTCGGTTTCAATAATTTGATGCAGTCTTCTTGCTTTTTACTCAAATATCTCAGCATTGCTTGGTAAACAACGTAGCGAACACCCACATTACCTGAGATGCTGTGGCGTTCTCATCAGCAATGGAAGTCTCGAAGATTCAGATACTCTAGTTCCTCCCAGCATTGGTGCAGGAACCACCGAGCAGGAAAGTAGGTACACCTGAGGTTTGGTGCAACTACTCCTCAGCTGTTTTCTATTGGCAGCATCCATGCCCGAGCCGGCACGATGTCTGGCACCGCTCATGTCTAGACGGAACGTATTCAGACCAAACAAACATTCCAGTCTCCGGGGGTGCATGTGTTGATACAAAAACATCAATGATGAATGGGCATTAATGATGCATAACACTGGTCTATTGGCCACCTGCAACCCCATTTGGTTTTCCTCTCCCACTTCCACAGGTCAGGTTACGAGGCAGAGAGGGTGCAAGAAGCACCACAAGCTGAACATACAAATCCCAGTTTTCACAGTTGAGATTATGTTAATGCATGTTTGTTTTCTAATATTATTATTATCATCATAAGATTGAAATATTAGCATAATTTGATGTAGCATAAGTTATTAAAATTCCAAACAGATTATTACACAAGACATGTGACTGCTTGGAGGCGAAGGTACTGGGCTAGGCCATGAGCAAAGGCCTTAACCTAAATTGCTCAAAATCGTTTTCAGTATTTAGCATATGAAAACGTAACCTAGCACAACACAATTAGACTAGATTTTGTCAGGTTCCACTGTCAAACGTTGGGTGGGGTTGATTAAATTTAAGAAAAACAATCTCAATGCGGAGCAACAATGCAACCAAGCAATGTGTGGTAAAATGTTTTATTAAATGTTAATGATATTAAAACACAACAAACACAAAGCTTTAAATAAAACACATTTTTAAATACATTATTAACTAAACTAAGGTCAGAATCTGTTTGGCTAGACGGTGAGACCGACGATCGGCTCGCATTCCAAAACGATCAGAAGAATCGGTAAGCCGAAGAGATTCAACAGTGATAGCAGGAGTGAAACACAAACCCATACACTTAATCCCTCACAACACTACACATGTTGCCAAGATACACACAGGTCAGCCTCTAATGAGAAACACGGGTGTTCTAGAATAACACAAAAGCAAAACTAGCATGTGATCAGGTTGTAAGAAGAACCAAGAGGCTGAAGGATCTAAACCAGTCCAACAGATCCAGTATAAAAGTTGTGAAGAGCAGCTCTGTTTGAGGAGGCTTTCTGAAACATCATGAGAACGTCTTTAAGACGTCTGACTCCTGGTCAGATGTGCACTTTATTCTGGTCATATAGTGCAACAAAGCAGAAACTGTATATGAAAAAATATTAGACGACTACATTTGAAGAAAATTGCATCACATCTTTCAACCACAACCTATAAAAGAAATAAAATCTCATCAGTATCACAATGCAAATTAAGGAAAACTTACTTCCACAACTACAGGTCAAACTCACGTCTGAAGATGGAGCACTTGTTTCACATCCACCAACTGGTTCTTAATTTTTTGGAAACCATTAGTTTTGACTCAAACTGCAGACAACCAAAGAATTTCTCCACAGCAACCAGTTCTCCTTGCTTCTATGTGATCTCCAATCATCTACAATATAAAGCATTAAATATAAAATACAGCACAAAACGATTTCATTTCCTCTTAGATTTCCTTTACTTAAGATCTAGCTAATGGTTGAACATGGGTAAAACCCAGATATATTAGACGACTGTGTCAGAAAAAGCCAGCCAATGAATGCAAAAATCGAATTTCACAATATCAAACAATTGAAAGCTTCTGTGAAGTCTCTTCACAGACAAAATGTTGCAACATTGGTCTTTTTATTTTGTGTTTACAAGGACACTTACCATAACTTCAGAGTTGTAGCGCTCAGCCTCCGCCAAGAACTTGAAGGCCCTGCAGCAACAAACCAAATGAGTATGTGCGTACAAATTTCATGGCTTTCAATTCACAGACTACGGTAAACCATAAGACTAAAGAAATATTACTTAATAAAAGTTACAAAAAATATTTAGATACCTGAATACTCAAGAGATAACTGACATTATTTAACCTATACAGATTAGGGGTGCAGCATTTGAATAACAAATACGGGTGTTTGGTGAATTATAAAAACTAGTGTTTTTATTTTTTTTTATATTTACTAGTGTCTAAAACATGTTGCCAAATTAGATGTCTAGATAAAGCAAAGCGTTTAGTTGCAATGGTAAAGCAAACAGCGGCCAGTTCCCAATGTAGATATACCAGTGTTTAGTTTACCAATTATGGTCTGGCCAAACAGTTGGTGCAAACACAGAAGTGTCCTGAATGTTCCAGAACTAATGCACCGACACTTCTGTTAAAGACCATGAATTTTACTAAAAAACATTTTTTATAAATAAATCTATGTTACACCCAGGGCTGTCCACAACCAAGGATTTTGTTGGTCGACCAGTGGTCGTCATTTACTTCAACTAATCGACTAATAGTCGAC
>JAOUQU010155222.1:0-14885 GCA_028566735.1 Ammoglanis amapaensis | reverse complement strand
TGTGTGTGTGTGTGTGTGTGTGTGTGTGTGTGTGTGTGTGTGTGTGTGTGTGTGTGTGTGTGTGTGTGTGCGCGCAATTAGAAGCGCACCACAAAAGAGATTAAAATTCATCTGTTTGAATATGAATCAGACCAGTTGAAAAGTGTAAGAGTCGATATTTATTTTAAACAGCAGAGGGCACCAACGCTATACATCTTTGTCCAGCCAAATTGAGCTCCATTCAAAATTGATTTACATAGTTTGTACCTACTTCAAAATACAAACGTATTCATTCTTAAGATAACTGCAATAATTTATCTTTTGAACAAACCAACAATGAAAGATTGTATAAGATTTTTTTTGTCTGGACACAGCTGGAAAGTGCCACTGTGTTCATTGTGATCTGCCAATGCTAGGAACAGCCCATTCTTTGTCCAGAATTTCAAAGAAAGAGGAGAATGTTCTTTTTGTCTTCGTTAACATGATTTGTTGTTTTCAGCAGCATGCTTTCCGGTTGAAACTGTAAGAGATTGGCTGACCTTTGATTGTAAATAAATTGCCAGTATGCACAGTGACAAGAAAATTAGCACACTAGAATAATGCTCATCTTGTTTTGTCTTCAATAATTTAGTCAGAATATATAAACATTGTTGGAGATATAGACGTTCATAAATATGTATAAGTAAATAAGTAAAAGAACAAAATTTAAAAACGGAGCAATTATAATCCAGTAAAGAAATTGTCGACCTTTATTTTGGTTACAAGAGCAAAATGTCTGTTGCTGTAAATAAGAGAAGTCAGCTAGTGGTGTAAAAGCAATAATGTTAGACCTTAAATAAAAAAAAATGTATCCTACCATGACAGAAAGCATGTTTGGTAATGATGTAATCATTCATCATAATGATGACTTTAATGATGTAATAAATGGTAATATCATTATTACATCATTAAAGTCATAATGAGTCATAATGATGACTCAAGATAAATAATGACATAGAATGATCACATAGATATGAAAATGTGACCATTTATTCAAAGAACCTGAAACTATTTTATGACTTACCATGAGAAAATGAGATCTGTGCAGTTTCAACATCGTCACACTTCAGTCTGTGATCTGAATCTCTAGAAATACAGAATTAATTAAACTGGCTGACAAAACACAATAGCAAATACACTGATCAGAACATTTTCACACCAACACTGAAAGATTAAGTTACCTACAGTAAAAAGCAGGTAACACCCTTAATGCAAAAAAAAAACCTACTTTAACATAATAGACTGTGCTGCCGTTCTTTTTTCCAGAGTAGAAATGTGAGAGCTTTTTAATTCTGATTATAAAGAAATTTGATAACCTTTAACAAAACTAACAACAATGGGAATGAACTAGAACAGCAGCACAAAACATTGTGTATTAATGGCAGAAACATCTACTTTCAATCTATACTCAAGACAAGAACGTATTCAGCAATAGGTACTAAGATGCAATTTTAAATAGATTAATGTCTAACAAAACTGCTTCCATTCTAGGCTTGTATGATTACGGTTCTATAATGGAAATCATCATCTTCTGGTTCATGAATGTAAACGAGAGTTAACTATTCTAATAGATTTCAAGCTAATAAAGATGCAGCTTTAAATTAAATATTTTTATTGTGTCAATATTTAAACTGGAGTGCATCTTTTAAAAATGTGAGCACTTCAAACTAAAATGAGTTTTCAGTTGTGTGTGAAATTCTGCCAGAGACATTGAATCTCACTGAGTGACTCTGTAAATTACTGCAGGTTTCTTTATTAATCTACAATACAAAATACTGCACAAAGCTTTCATAATTAATCCACTGTTTTAAATTACTCATTCAGTCATTCCATGCTCACTATAACTGCGGTCATTCAGGTCATATTACTAACAGTGCTTAAGATTCTGGATTAGTAATCAAAATGTTGCTGGTTCAAGCCCCACAACTAAGCAACTGTTTGTCCATGTACCCTGCAACAATCTGGTAACCTTTTCAAGTGTTTGGTGTATATGTCCAGTGTGTGCACCAATGTGACCCTAAAACAAAATAAGCAGCAGTAAGATAATCGATGTAAAGTAAAGAGAACATTACCTTCTAAGGCAAATGGCATGTTCTTTCTTTCTGTGGTTTTTACAAACCTCTTTCTTTTAAAATCAAATATTACTTTTATTTTATACTTTGTTCCTTTTTGTAAAAAAGACAAGATGGGTAACAGAAAGAAAAGAAAATGAGGTATGAGGTAACTGAGCTCAACATCAGTCCTTTTCAACTCTCCTATTGTGCAGCAGTTGTGCATTTTATTTGCTCAATTTGTTTATCTTTACAATTAGAAGAGCAAGAAGAATCTGTTTTGTGTGGAGTGTGCATGTTCTCCAAATGTCTGTGTGGATTTACTCCGGGTGCTATGGTTTCCTCCCACAGTCCAAAGTAATGCAAGTAAGATGAAAAGGAGATACAAAATTAAAGGTGATTGTGATATTTAGTTGAGATCTGCTGAATCTTTAGCAGCTACTATCGTGAAATTAAAATCATAGTAAACTACCTCTAATAACTCATTTACAATAAGTTAAATATCAAGTTTGATACACAAACCTTACACAATGTTAAAATATTAATATATACATTAGAAGTATCAACAAATAAACACAATTAAAGATAAGGATGAATTTTAGGACAAAATATTTAAAGGAGTGCCTGTCTGATGTAACATAACTTACAACGTCGTGCTTTATTGTTAAAAAGACTTAAAAAGATAATTAAGGCAGAAGAAAGTTAAAAATTATTTTAGATGGAAATTTTATCAGATTTTCAAACTGGTAAATTGCTTAATTCTAAAAAGTTTCTTTATCATTTTGTTTAAAATACTGTTTAACACACATTAACACACACTAGGGGGCAGCAGTGAGCAGGCTCAATAGCAGCCCAAGCCAGTTTCCCAAGCCTGGAGAAGCAGTTAGGAGTTTGGCACCTTGTTGAAGGGCACTTGAGTTGTCAATAAAAAATGTTTATCATCTATGTTATGATAAAAGGCTTAAATGTTTGAGTGATTTAATTTAAATTGCTTTTAAGAGGGAATCTATACATAACTAAACTGGCAGAATTTCTGTAATATTCAGAAACTAAATTTTCAACATATAGCTAAAGTTAGTTCATTAAAAAACATTTAATAGTAGGAATTTACCAACATGGCAACACATGGCAAGTCAAATAATGCAACGTAAAAATTTTTAGGTAAAATAACGAGACAAAAAAACAACCACGCTTACCTTAACTGGAGTACCTCAGGAATGCGAGCTAGATTTTTGCTGCACGACTTCTCCACAACAGGAGAGTCCAAGCTGGTCGAACCATTGCTCAGCCTGTCGCTGAGTCGGTCACTGCTTTCATATCCAGACTCAATTCTCTGGAACCTCCAGTTCTCAGATTTTACAGGGAACATGTGGCCTGGACCTTTAGTCCTTTCTTTTTCCCGACTTTCTGATTCCAAAGAGCTTTTGCTGCCCAGTTCATGTCTTTGCTCATCCTCATAAATGGTCATTAAGCTCTTAGGTTTAACATCTGCAGAGGCGCTGAGTTCGCGTGTGTAGGGTGCGCGCTTCTGCCTAACAGCTTGTACAATTGGGTTGGAAAGTGGACGCTCATTATTGTCGCTGTTCACAATGCTGTCTACATTAAGAACCTCACGCATGGGCTTCCAAGCTCGGTTATTTCGAAGGCGAGAGGCCCCATTAGACTGTGCTCGAGAACCTTGGCTGCTGTCTGTGTCGTAGCCATTGGAGAAGTCAATTTTTGGAGTAAGTTGGCTGGATGAATTGCTGACTGGGATACGAGGCTGAGAGCGTGAACGTGGTGCATGAGCTACACGCCTGTTGGTGCGAGGAGACCGCTCAGCCCGGGTGGGGCCCATGCCTTGACTGCTGTACAGCCGAGACTCTGCATTTTTAAAGCCATTCTCAGGAGGAGACAGTGATCTGGAGTAGGATCTCTCGGAGGCTGTATCTATAAAGAGAATAAACATTTGTTTAATATTTATATCTATAATTTTTGTAAATATTTCATAGTTCAAAATTTCCATTTCCACGGACTGCATTAACCCAGTAAAAGTTGGTTCAGCCAGCCCCCAGTTAAACCAGACCCATGTAACACACCTTGGCAAAGCAGACTGGATTAGAGGCTCAAAGGAAAATATACTGAAGTCACAGTTATGTGAGATGATGCGTGAATTAATACAGTATCAATCACTAAATATGAAACTACAGGGCTTGTACTGCGGGGATAAAATACATTTAGTTTCCTTTTGCTGACACTGTAGAAAAAGGACTTTAAATCCCACCATGCTCTCTTATAAACTGCTCAAGTACCTGGGTGTGACTAAAAATAAAGACTATAAAATATCACTTTCATAAGTAAAATATTCTAAAATTACAAGTACAGCAGTTATTAAAATATATGGTTTATAATAATTGTTCTTAAAGCAGAGATGGCATTGCAAGGTTTTACTAGTCAGAAGCAGTGAAGATGCTGCTTGACAACAGGGTTCCAAAAACTGTTTCATGGGTTTCACACAACTCAATTGTAATACAAAGTTAGCTACTATGAACTATGTTTAGCTGTGACTGATCGGTAAGATGTACAATCGAGAGCCTGGACGCATCAACAACCATAGAATAAATCCAGCAGCTTTGATTGATATACAAATGATATTTTAAACTATTTTCCCCATAAAGATAAGTTTATGCTGCACCCTCTTTGACAACCACTAGAACAGTTTTAGTAAACAGTTCTAGTAAAACTTCTCCTGACTAAACTATGATGGCAAGTCACTCATGAAGGTCATTCTATGCTTCTATGGGTAGCCATAGTAACATATTCAGTATATGGGTTGCTCCTAGTATTCAAAGGGGAAAGAGTTACATGTTACTAACATTCTTGACAAAATGATCATAAAACATTTAAGTCTTTATTAAAATATATATTATTAAAACTTGACAGCAGTAGTATATATTGGGCATCCTTATAATACCCAATATGCCACCACATTAAAACAAATAATAAATTCCTTTGAAGGTTCTGTTTTTGAACATATCCTGTAAAAGTTACGTGTCTATCAGTAGCTTAATGCACTGGCCATATCCCACACACGGAAAAAATCATGAGCAAGGCAAGAACAAGACATATACTGCAACAATTTAGAGTAGCTAGTTGATGTATTAGTTTGTTTTAAAAGACTAGACAATCAAGAATAGCCAGTAAGTACTCTGTGACCCAACCCCATTTCCATTTTTTACAAAACAGTTTGCATAAAGAGCAACTTAAAACACTACATGTCGACTGTTCCCAAAAAAAGCAATTTACTGTATACAGTTTATTTCGTCAACTGCAAAAGATAAAAATGAGGTAGCTCAGTGGTGAGGGTACTGGAAAAATTTATAGAAGGTTGCCAGTTTACCAATAGCAAGTGGCCATGATTGGATGAATGCTGAAAATGTAAAGTAAATGATCAAGTTACAATAATTTTTGCTCCGTTCGACATGATGGCTGCATGAGCATGAAAAGTATATACATGACATGTCGAATATAATAAAGTGTCTGCCAATAATAAGTATAACACATTTATAGCATTTTTGTTATGCAAATAAATAAGTTTGTGGGGGAAATGATTAAAGTACATGAAGCGAAAACCCCAAAATGTAACAGTGAACAAAATATAGTCAGTAGTTACTAAATACATAAAAGCCACACTGCTTAAATTTTTGGAAGTAATATTAACCATGACAGTAATACTTTTTTTTCTTTGAGATAAAAGAAATGTTATGAAGCATAAAATGTCATATATAACACTAGACATTATACACATGCCATCAGAATCTGACTTTTTAAATAGCTGAAAATACCAGAACAAATTCAGGCCATTACCAAAAAGTAGATTAGACAGTAAACTGAACAGCTCAACGTTATTACACGCCAAAAAAAGAACATGCTAGAATGTTCCCAGCAGTCCCCTTTTGTGGCTACATATCGTGGATTACAAGTCAAATGACTCAAAAATAAAGTACCTGTTTAAGCTATAACAGGCATGAGAAAATAAAAACAATCTGCAGATATGGTTATATTGAGATTTACTGTACTATTAAAATAAATCACACAAGACGTTAAGGTTTTGCAGTAAAGCTTTGGAAGTATGTTCTACATCCTGGTTTTCAGCCCATTTTACAACTAATTGTAAAAATAAGTGTGGACACTTAAGTGCTAGCCAGTTTTTCCTAGTCAGCTATATTCTGCACCTCACATATTTAATCATCCTAACACTCAAGTATTTAAAAGTCTTTAATTCATGCCGAGATAACTACCATATAAACACAAATGTGGTGGGATGAGTTGGTAAATGCTGCATCAGAAATATGAACAGATGAGTAAGCAGGAGCAGTTAGAGCACACGTCAAAGGTAATCCTTGTGCTTTACTAAACCAAACTGCTTATATCTGCAATTTACACCCAAGCCAAATTTTTTTTATTTTTTTTATTTTATTTTATATACTTTATTAATCCCCGAGGGGAAATTGCAGGTTTTTGCATATCCCAACTTTTTGTCTGAAAGTTGGGGTCAGAGCGCAGGGTCAGCCAATGTACGGCGCCCCTGGAGCAGACAGGATTAAGGGTCTTGCTCAAGGACCCAGCAGTGTAGCAGAGTGTAGCAGAGAATTCCCCAAATGTGCATTAATGGTCATGTGCATTAATGTATTGTGCCCAGCAAAATCTATAATGATTGAACATCACAATTCATACTGAATGAGTTATGTGAACCTTATAGTTCTGACAACAACTCGAGATATTGTACAAAATTCTGTTTTTAAGCATCTTGTTTTTTATGTGCAGCACATATAATTTTGGGACTGATGGCTTCCAAAGTCCAGCAGGAGGAGGTACACTGTGCCTAGGCTCAGGAGTCCATGGCGGTGTTGACTGGATGAGAAAGCTGGCTTTCCGCTACCGACGGGTAAAAGAGATCTACAACACCTTCAAGAACAATGTAGGAGGTGAGTGGAAATAAGATAAAGCCCATGGAAAATTAGAAATAATTGTAACATTTCAAAGGCGTCGCAATGCTGGGGTAGAATTTTAACTGTTTGTTGGCTTGTTTTGTGGACAGGTTTGTTGGGAAGCCCAAAACGGGAGGAATGGCTTCAGTTACGAAGAGAAATGGAGTCTCTAACCGATCTATGGCTTACTCATGCTCTAAAGGCACTAGCTCTTATAAACTCCAGGTGAGACCAATTCCAAAGGTTTATTTAGATTTGGATGTCAAATGATAAACAATCCAGTATACAGAAATAAAATGATTAAAAATAATAACACATCAGACTTTGAATAATAATAATAATGCATTTTATTAGTAATTATCATGAAATGCAAACTACCCGTTATTGCAATTTTTTATTGAAAGGTACTCATTGACTTTTAGTCAATCCATATTGGATGTCACATTTGCATTTATTTTAGCAAAATTCATTTACAGCATTCAACTTAACTGTTTTATTTAAAGCATCTTTTTGACTATATCTTTACAATTCATGTTTATGCAATAAGGGCTATGATCGAGAGCCCAGCTATGGTAACTCTAAAAGCAAATGTAAAATGTACAGTTATAGTTATGGTAATAGCTAGTTAATAGCAGTGTAAAAGACATTTTGGATTTTGCTAGTTTAGTCCCTTAAATGTTAAAGCAGCGATGACCTTCAGGTCTTCAAATTTTCTCTTTCAATTCTAGTAAAATGTTTCTTATTGCTAAATATTAAACACAATTTCTAAACTTTGTTGCCTCTTTTAGACCAAACTGTGTAAATGTGATGGTCACCACCACTCAACTCATCCCTGCACTGTCCAAAGTTCTGCTGTATGGTCTGGGGGGTGCATTTCCTATCGAAAACATCTACAGTGCCACCAAGACTGGTGTGTTCCTTTGCTTTCTTCACAGAATATTTTCCACCCTGATTTATCGAAATATGGAAATAAAAATGTGTATTTTTGCATTCAGGTAAAGAGAGCTGCTTTGAGAGGATAACTCAAAGGTTTGGGAGGCGAGCAGTATATGTGGTAATCGGAGATGGAGTTGAAGAGGAAACTGTTGCGAAGAAGGTAGATTCATTAACACACAGCATTCAACTTTGCTATTAAGCCCAGATATGAGGTTTATATAAAATCTTCTTATCCTTACATACAGAAATTCTGAAATCATCATTTCAAAAGAAATTTTATATTTTTACTGTTTATATTTGTATCAATTAATAATCAATTCATATTTATTTTCTTTAATCCTTACTGTATTTTCTGTAGAAAAACATGCCGTTCTGGAGGGTGTCATGCAGACCAGACCTTGAGGCACTAAGTCACGCACTAGAGCTGGACTACCTTTAGAGGGCTCTACCTACACCAGTTGCGCACTTGGCTATGTCTACCTTTTATTGACCACAGACTGTGAACAACAACTACATGGCCAAGCCAAGAACTGCAGGACCAGTTTGTTTCAAATAAGTCCAGGACTTCTTTTACTTTTTTTTCTTTTTTAATCTGTGACAACTGTTTATACACTGCACTGAAGACAATCAAACCAGAGTGGTTTACACCACCAAAGAGTTTCTGTGCTTGTCAAAGTCAAAATAAGAATGTAGCGATACACTCCCCCTAATGCTATACCATTAAAACGATCTTTTAAACAAGATAATATTTTCAACAAATTAAAATTAAATACTTTTTGTGAAGTTTTGGTTTAATATTTCTTTTTGAAAATAGCATAAAATACTGTATTTGTAGTTATATTTTATTGATCTAAATAATAAATGAGGTTGGTACTAATCTTGCAAAACAAAGCTGTACTCTCTTCAAATTAGTTTAAATCAATCAAAAATGCAAGTGTCCCATAATTATATCCGGCTGCAAAATCTCGGCAGTGTGAAGTAAACCAGACTGCACTAGTGCCCTCTGCTGTTTAAAATGAACATTGATTCATTTTTCATACATTACTGATTTAAATCTTACCGCAAATGGACTGTTTTTAATTGTCTTGTTGTGCATCGTTATAGACATTTATGAAAACTACATAAACACAGGACGACATTTTATGTATGACTTGTGGTAGAAACAAAAACATTTCAGATCTTTTTAGGTGGTTTAGTCGAAGCTTTATTTATGTCTTTGATATAAAATTTTTCATTCTGGGACTAGCTCAGAGTCTTATGAAGAAAAAGATAACCTATTATATCATTCTGTATAAATCGTGTTATATCAGATTATTTAAACTGTGAAATTTAGTCAAATTCCTTTGAAAGAAATGAATTACAATAATTGTGATAAACTTAATGATTTGAATGGTTTGGGAAATGTGTAGACCTAACACGTTTAGTTTTTTACTTGTTTCTATTAATAATGCAATAATGGCTTTATGATCTTTCTGATCTAAACTGATCTAGTATTGTACTTAAGCCTGAAACATAAATTAACATTTTATAAAACTGTATGAGATTCCACTAATAGGACTCAATTCAAATCCATTGAAATAAGCCACACTATCACTTATCATTTTAAGGTTTGATCTGCAATCTCTGTAAGTGCTAGACAATCTCTCACAATCTTTCTTCACTATGTGCCTGGACAACAGTGATGTGTATTATTTGTTTTCGGATGTACATTTTTAATAATTTGTTTTTTTTTGTATTAGCTTTACTAAAGTTTATATTTGTGTATCTATCCTGTATGGTTGTGTTTTGGCTTGCATGTGCCAATTACACTGACTGTTCATCTAGCTTTAATTTGTATATAAGGTTTTATTGTTGATTTGTTTTCTTCTGGGCCAATATTATAGAAGAATAAAAATAAATTAATTTCATTTTATTTAGTTTATGTTTTGCATTTAAACAGCTTCTTCAATGTGGGTGTCATGTGGTCATTATGTGCAAAGAATAATTATTGGTATTATAGTTTTGTGTGTGTGTGTGTGTGTGTGTGTGTGTGTGTACTCATATTACCTTTTTTCTTAAGTTACAATTAGATTTGCTCTTTGACATATACACATTTGTATGTAATAATACCTATATAAATTAATAATTTTATGTATCAGATCGTGCTGTGCAAAATAATTCTCATAAAGGTAACACTCAATTCAATGGCAAATGAATGTTGGCCGCTTTAGACTTAATTAAGCATCTAGTTCCTAAGGAGCTTAAATCACAGTCAATGTTGAGTCAAATCTTTTTGTGCTTTATATTTATAAGCTTAAGACCTACTGATGGTACTAGACAAATATGGCCTGCAATCTACTGCTGATTGGGTCTGCTGTCAATATCAGATTGTTATGACCATAAGCTACTATCCAAAGTAACCATTGCATACTCAACAGACAACAGCTAGACTGGGAGGGACTTATTAAGTTCCAGGTACATCTAAGATCCTATTCATCATGTGAAAACAATCAGCATGCATAGGTGTACGTGATCTGCGTGATATACGAGTTCCATTCACCAACTTACGGCTACTTAATTAACCAAATATGCCCAAAATATGTGGCTTCCTTTATGAGTTACCTACTGCAGCTTTATCATACTTTGGTTTAAGAGGGGTTTAAAGACCATTTAAATAAACCCTGTAATAGGCAATGTAATTAAAAACCGTTGAAGAATATGTAGGGATGTGTACAGATAGTTTAGGTTATCTTTACACATAGTGTATATAGTTCGGAGTAAGAATAAGAGACTCAACAGAGACACTTTACCATCTGGGTAACTATAAGAAGAGTTTTGATGTTTTTCGTCTTTTGAGTCCAAAAAGTGTTGCAGGTAAGTGACGACTTTTTGTGGTTTGTTTTAAATGCAGTAACCCAATTAAGAAAGCACAGAGGACAACAACCAGGTTCAACAAAGTTGGACTTCTTAAATAGATTAAAAGCCGTAAGTGGGGCTGCAATTTAAATCATATTGCATGTGTTCGATGGTGGGTGTGGGAAACCAGAGCGATGCTGCAATGATCCAGTTTTGAGATGTCAAAAAACTGGAAAATAACTCAAATAGCTTTCATGAAAAATGGTGAAAACGTCTCGATGCTGCTGAGGAGAAATCTGGATGATAGGGTCAGGATAGTAACATGAGTCAAATAGTTGGCACGAGGCCATAATTAAAGAGTATATATCAGCTCAGTCTCGCCAAGGGTTAGGCTGCTAGTGACATCTATGAATCACCGTCTGCCACACATGCCTATATGTAAAAACCTGAAACCTGGGTGTCTGAAGATGAGTAATGCAGAAGGGCAGGAGAAGTCATTTAAGGATATGACCTAAGCATATAAAAGTGTATGAGTGTAAGTATTTGTAGGAAAAATAGGAGGGGATCAAATTTTAAACTGTATGCAATTGAATAGCCTGCATTGAGCAGATGTAGATCATCTCTCTGATGTCAGAGGATGGTCTGATGGCCGTAATATAACTTTTTTCCCCCCCGACCCTCTCAGAGCATGTACTATTGGACCACCCCTGTATATATCTAAAAAAGAATTAAGGAACAACTCATGAACTAATTGAATGTCTGAATCTGTGAAATGAGAAAACTCTATCTTATATCACTGATGCTCTGTGCTACTATAATAAGCCAAGTAGAGCCAATTTTGTTCTTTTTTTTCAAATGTTTTCTTCTTCCTTTTACATTTGGTTCCTCTCTAGTGAGCTAGCATTGTACACTTCACTTTCTTAAAAGGCCAGGCAATGCACGTCATGCAAACTACATGGCAGATCTAAAGTTTAAACTATTTATATAAATGTGCTTTATTGAGATAACATTTGTAAATAAGATGGGTTGTCTTAGGAATGGCACTCTGCATTAATAAAAATCACTAAAGTGATGCCGATCACAATATATTTTTTTATATATTTTTAAATGATTTATAATGCATTTTCATGAATGTGCCTTGTACACACAGCAATAATAAATCCTCCGCATTTAACCCAGTAATGCAGTGAAACACTCATTCATACACTAGTGAACACACACTAGGGGGCAGTGCAGTTGGCACTGTCTTAGCCACAGGAAAGCGATTGCTCAAAGGCACTGCAGTCATGACTTGTCGACTGTTGAAACCGGCAAACTTCAAATTACAAGCCAAGTTCTCTAAGCACCAGGGCATGGCTTCCCCCTTGTAGTGACCCCTACCTGGTGCAACCAAAAAGATTGACAAAATATACAATCCTGATTAGGTGGTCCAGATCATCTGTATGTACTTTGGTACATTCTCCTTGCATTCCTGTTCTCAAAAATTATGTTTTTCTCACAAGACGCTGGTGTTGATATGAGATATATATTGATTTACTGGCTAACTGGCGTTTGTAGTGCAAATCTATACTTAAATTGGGCTATCAGTGACTAGATTTGTGGTTCAAATCTAGGCTCTGCTACACAGCACCTTTTGGGTCCTTAAGCAAGACCCTTAATCGTTACTGCACTAGGGGTGCTGTACTATGGCAGACACTGTGCTCCAATGCCAATTTCCAAACAAATTGGCATATCTCAGTAACCCCACATATATAAATTACAATTACATCTCAAAAATGCCAGGGCCGGGTTTTTGTCCCAGTGCACAGCAGAACTTTATTGTTTAGGATCGTTTATACATCGTCAAGCCTAACACACAAAGGTTTTTTGCATTTCTGCTTTTCATCCCTTTGCAAACATAAACTCTAAACCATATAAAATACACACGGACCCAGACAGGCATTACACGTACAGTACTGAACAGCGTATCTGAGACTAATTTCAACTTAAAGTAGCAATGGCACCCTCTACTGGCCGATCTATAAAAGCAATATTTTTTAGTGTTCTGGCACTTAGTTTTCTTCCCTTTTACTGTGATTTCATCGAGGAGATCATGAGGAATTTTGTTGTGTAGCCAAAAATGGTGAACCGTGGTGAAAACAGAAAATCTTTGCAGGTACTGTATTATTTGTTATGTGCTTCTTCACCATTCTACACATTCTCTTAAAGCACTTATAGCTATCAATTAAAAAAAAAACATTATATTTATATGAAGGTTACAGTAGCTTAGTGGTTAGCAGTGTTACTTCACAGCAAGAAGTCTCAGGTTCCTGGGCAAAGTAATCTGGGCTTTCTATGTGCTGTTTCCTCCAAGTACTCCGGGTAGTTTCATTCCACAGGTTCATTATGTTCAATATTTTAAACATTAGAGGTGTTTTGTTGGACTGCAGATCACATAGTTCAGCTGATGCTGGTTAATAGTTTATGAGACAACTGCTTGATTACCCTTGGCCCTATTTATGTTTGTGAGCTTATGCAGGAGTGACTATGTCAATTCCCTTGGCAAACACCCAATGATGAATGATGTAGATGAAGAAGGGTACATAACCTTTTTCATCTGCATTATTAATTTGGGTGTTTGCCAAGTTGAATGTTTAAATCAGGGTACAAAAAAAAACGATTAAAACCTATGCACTATTGGATCTTAAGAAGGTTCTAGTGCATCACACTGCTAAATGAAAAAAATGGGAGCAAGAGACAAATGGTTTTGAGCAGCCAATTTAAAGAAAACATTAATTTAGCTAATTAGTTGTTTGGCAACAATTTAGTTTATTAGTTGGCATATGCAGCACATCAATCGAACCATGATTAAGCTTTTTAGTTTTTGCCATCAAGAGGTCTTGACTTGAATTGAATACCTTGAATACTTAAATAACACAGACTGTGGCTTTGCTTGAAAACATGTTTGAGTGTATATGCGGTCGTAAAGAAATTGGCGGATCAAAATATGTTGTCTCTAAAGCCCAATTTGTTTTCATTTAGCATTGTGAAGCTCTTAGAAATACATTTTACAAATAGTAAAAAATGCAAATTCTTGCATTTTTTATAATTAACTTTAAAAAAAACCTTCTTAAAACTTCTCAAAAATTTGATCATGATGTATTGCATACTCACTGAAAATGGCTGAGTTTTAAACAAGTAACAAGTAAATAATTTGGTAGCTTCAAGAATATATTATTGTTTTAAAATGTGGTTTCACAGAGGGCAATGTCTGTTGGCTGTTCATTTGTATAAAAGGTTGCTTAAAAGTTTAATACATTGACAGCTAGACAAGTACTCAATTCGAACCAATATGCATTAAATATGATTTATTATAATATATATATATATATAATATAAATATTAAAATATGTATTAAAAAACGTACAGTATATTGCAAATTAAGCAATTGGTTGTATCGTTGTTCTATAGAAAAGTTTAAGATTGCGTGTTTCTGGCGCCATCTAGCGGAATTATTTGACTGGCTTTTTTTTTTTTTCACTGAAAAATCTGCACTTCTTGCATTTAAAACCCAACGCTGACAACCTAACAGTGGTGGCTTTTGAACCGGTGTACCAGTATCCTAACCACCAGGCTATCACCCTGATTACTTCAGTACCAACTCAATGTAACAATATCCTTTCTGCACTCATTAGAGGTTGCCACAGTAAATCGGGATCCACATTATTGATTTGGATTTAATTCGTCAGGAACATTTTAAAGCCTCATTTTTATAACTCTAACTTAATAAGCTCAAGTTAGAATCCCCCCAGTCATAAAGTCTCCCAGAGAGGTCCACTGTCAGTGCCTGTAGCAGACAACATTTGTAACAAGTCAGCTGAGTGAAAAATAAAATCAGACAAGATGGGGTCTTCTGCCAAAATGAGTCTGTCAGAACAGTCTTTATAAATGAACAATTAAACCTGGTATAAGGTTGTGTCTGTCCTGGTAACTTTAACTCTCTGTGTGTATCTAAATTGGCATGCACACACACACACACACACACACACACACACACACACACACACACACACACACACACACACACACACACACA
>JAOUQU010155116.1:0-14885 GCA_028566735.1 Ammoglanis amapaensis | reverse complement strand
GAAACCGGAGTGCCCGGAGGAAACCCACGCTGACACGGGGAGAACATGCAAACTTCCGCACAGAAAGTCCCCTGCCCGACCCGGGGATCGAACCCGGGACTTCTTGCTGTGAGGCGACCGTGCTGTAACCACTCAGCCACCGTGCCGCCGTCCCCTTGTTTAGTGAAGCCCAAAATTTTTCTAGCAAATTTTTGACATTGTCGTCAACCTTTATTTATTTTTTCATTTCAACAAATAGTAGCATGTCTAAAATTAGATGATGGCTTTGGTGATCCTTGGATTCTGTTTCACCTCTCTCTCACTATCCTCCAAGCCAGCACTTGTGTCACTTGTGTGAGATTTTCCACAGTGCAGAACTAGTATTTTTGAATAATACTTTGCACTGTAGCCACTGGAATTTAAACATTTAGATATGGCTTCATAGCCATTTCATGACTTATGAGCAGCCACGATGCTGCTGGTCCTTAGTCAGCTATTTTGTCTGGAATCCGACTGAAGAAAGTTGTTTTCACTTATTGGGGGAATTTTAAGTGCTGTTCCCAATGAATTGTGGTGTTTAGGACACTTTAGAAAAGCTTGGACTATACATACAAACACACACTCACACATTACCTGCAGCTAGAAATGTGATGTAAGCCATGAGCACATATGGCAAAAGTGCACAGGTAGAAACTGGAGCCATGTCCTGGTCAGAATCGATCTCCTGAGGTTCAATGTTCGACAGAGCCTGTAAAACACAGACTCCTGGGGGGGGAAAAGGTAAGACATTTGTGCAGAATTGTAGATTTACTGTACTGTAGATTTTGTCACACTAAAAGAACTCTATAGAACATGAACTAAATCTTCAGAATTTCTTAATATTTAAGAAAGGTACTAGCATGTCTGATCTCTGTGCAAGTGAGGAGAACTGGAGATATTCAATGTTCCTGACTGGGTTTTGTCTTTTACTCCCCAGTTTCTCCCATTTTTGCAGTCCATCGACTGCTGAGGACCTAGTGGTGCCCAAAGAGGGTATGAATCTTATACATACACACTTTAGTGGACGTTGGACGAGACATTAAGACATCAGAGCGGACCGGCAGCACTGCAAGATTGATGCTTAAGTTGGCTTAGACAGCTACTGTGATATAAGTCGGGTTAAGGTTGCAATGAATCCAGTCCATCTGCAAGACCTTCCGAACTAAGAATGCACTCCTCTCCTTTATTAGTGTTTCCTAAGACCCGCCCACCAACACACAGTTGCTGTCTTAGCCAACGTAAATGTGTCAGTCCTGCGCTGCTTCCTGTCTGCTCCGATATCTATTTCCTGACACTGTGCACAATAGCTTAGGACAGATGTTTGCATACACTGATGGTTTCTGCATTGGTAAAACATGGCCTCCTGTTTCTTTAATAACATGCTTACATACAATAGCGGTCAATTCTTTACAGGTCACCTCAGAGAGCCCCAAAAGTCAGATTATCTCAGATTTATCGTTGACTGTTGAATGTAATCTTAACCACTGACCGAGCACAATTATCATGCATCCAAATTAAACTTTATTTACTTTCTCACTTACAAAATTTTAGTGTACATTGTGTTTTTCTTCTTTAACCGTGCTAATTCTTTATATGTTGATTTAATGTTGTACCTTCTGTTAACACAGACAGTATGTAGACCGGGATGTAGATGGTGTGGCGCACCCACAGCATGTTAAATGATGGTGTGCTGGTCAGACACAGCATTTGGTACGGGTACCTGTAGAGAATAACCGATTTTGATCACATAAAGGTGTACAGGTTTTATTCCATTTGTACTAATTTATAGAAACAAGTGTTGTTTTTGTTAAGCGAATAGGTCTAAATTGACACATTTACCACCCCAAATAGCTTTTTGAGAGGTTTAAAAGTTACTGAGGCGTTATATACCCGACCAAATTTGTGTCTGCAGGACATATTACAGAACAAACTTTTAATAAGGACGATAGTCCATCTACAGTTTAGAAAGTATGGAAGGAATCAATCTATAAAGCTCTTAAACTACTCATTAAAATTGTAAATGTTATTAAATGTGTACTTGATATTTGAAATATTAGAATACACACCTTAATAAACCTAAAATATTCCACATATAGAACAGCACACACACTGCTGGTTTACTCTGAATTTCACTCTGACTGATGAGCAGAAATAACAGGAAATTTCTCTCCACCACCTGTCAAAAAACAGGTCCAGGTTACTCACATGCTTCTGCAAATTAGAACAAGGCTTTGGTTTTATACTGTTTAGTATGCGAGTCATGATTCAACGAACAACGACATTTCTTCGAGCTTCCTTGCATTATTTTAATTGTCTTTAATTTATTAAAAAAATTATTGTCCATACATTTTTGAGGTAGGTGCAAACTGTCCAAAATAGTGCTGCCCATTAACTTTTTGAAAACAAAATAAATAGAATGTATTTAATGAATATAATGTATTTAAATGAATAAATATTTGCTGTATGGCGCCATGTTTTACACTGCTGCTTGTCCTGGATTATTTTAGAAGTCTGTGTTTAATTTTCAATTTCGATTTAGTTTGGACTTTACTTGTACGAAGCGTGGAAGAAGTCTGTTCTCTTCAATCTCATCTGCAATGTGGAAAAGCTCCAATACTGACAAAAGCTGGCACACACTCATCATCACTCCCACAAAATAAAATGTGCCAGCTAAAGCATCTGAAACATAAATAATATGGCAGGCAAGAATTAAATTATGAAATTGCATATCTCAAAATCACTAGACGGTGTCTTGGCCTGTCGGGCACCTACACGAAAATGATTGGATAAGGGTTGGAGGGGGTTCTCATTGCTGCTTTAATAAGATTACCTTTGTTTGTCATTACGCATATACAGATGTACAGTACAATTAAATTAATTCTTCACGTATCCCAACTTGTATGGAAGTTGAGGTCAGAGTGCAGAGTTACAACAAGATCAACAAGAAGATTAGGGACCGTGTAGCCTAGTGGGTAGAGCGTTGGGCTGTGAACCCAAAGGTTGGGGGTTCAAGTCCAGGCTCTGCAACACGGCCACTGCTGGGTCCTGGAGCAAGACCCTTAACCCTGTCTGCTCCAGGGGTCGTACACCCTGTGCTCTGACCCCAACTTCCAGACCAGTTTGGATATGCGAAGAGAAACATTTCGTTGTACTGTACATCTGTATATGTGTAAATATAACTAATAAAATTTGAATAGATCCAACAGTGGCTAAGTTGGAGGCCCCAATCTTCTGGTCAATAGCCCTCTGTCCCTAAGGTGTGTCTCAAGTACTTTAAATCTTCCCGTTTCTTCATGTAATCGCAGACACTCTCGACGTTGTTGAGTACTATTGTATTTTTCAGCAATTGTATGGTAACGTTTACAAGCATGGAAGCACTAAATGTAAATCAATCTGATTGCAAAAGCTAAACAAACTCCAGTACGCCATCTTGTCTCTATTAATTTAGGTTGGTGCTGATCTTACCCAATCCAAAGGAGAGAAATCTGGCCGTCATGTTGGAGAAGATCCAAGTGTGTCCACAAAACTGGAGCAGATTGTAGGAGAACAGGTAAACCAGACCAATGTTGGATCTGTACAGGTACAAACAGTTGATAGTTTAGCAGACTAATCCGAATGATATGAGGGGATTGGCACTGCCATTACAGAATCACCTACTAGTCTAATTGTTGATCATTCAGTGCACACTAGTTAACCGTTAATTACGTAATTGTAAATCTACAACATACTGTCTGTCTCTTGCCTAATAGGGGATAGAACGATTGATAGATATAGATAGAATCACAAATAATTTTTCTTATTTCTTTTATTTATTATTATTTCATATTTTTTAAGATGTTATTGTGAGCCCGGAATTCCTCCCTCTCTCTCTGTCACACACACACACTCACATTACACTATTAGTAATCTGAGACTGTTAGGTAAGATTAGATCTACAGGATATTATACCTGAGCACACCAGGAGGACTAAAATAGTCTGTACAGGTACAAACAGTTGATAGTTTAGCAGACTAATCCGAATGAAATGAGGGGAATGGCACTGCCATTACAGAATCACCTACTAGTCCACTTGTTGATCATTCTGTACACACTAGTTAACCGTTAATTACGTAATTGTACATCTACAACATACTGTCTCTTTCTTGCCTAATAGGGGATAGATAGATAGATAGAAAGATAGATTTATTTTTATATAATTTTTTATGGATTTGGCTGATGATCTTATCCAGCACGACATTCATGTAAATCTTTTTTTGTAAGTTAGTGAGTGAGTGTTTAGTAAATAGTTTTGTATAGTATAATAGTCTGTATTTAAAGATAAAAAGAGACTCAGAAGTTTAGACAGACATCGGAAGCTCGTTCCACCACTTGGGATGGAGTACAGAGAAGATTCATGAGTGAAAGATCAAGTCGAGCGAGGGTGGTGGGTCTCTGAGGTAAAGTGGTACTGAGTGGGGGGTGATTCCTAGGCTTTGGTTAAGATGTAGGTCTGGTTCATTGGAATGGTTATGTTAATGTTTAGCACAGGAATTTCAGTACTGATGTTTATCAACAGCATGTCCACTTGTGTCTGTTTTTAGAATCATTTCTTAAGTCATTTTCTTTCAACCTTTACAAATACAACAAATGTCTAAACTTGTAAACATGCCATGCCTGTGTTACACTTCTTATAGTTTCATTATTGAGCAATAGCACAGCGCTGAGCATTTCTCACAAGCTGCTTAATTAACAGAATTAAACTGGATCTTTATGAACCAGGACTAAACCTGAACACTGGAGAACAGTCTGATCACTTACCTGATCTCCTGATCTGATTCTCGTCCATATTGTAGCTGGTTCAAGTTGTTGTTGTTAGAAACCATTGAGTCCTGTCTCTAACTTCCCCGTCTTTCTTTCCTCACTGACGTAAACAGGGCAGGGACTGCTGGTGGGCTTTTCCTTCACACACACACACACACACACACACACACACACACACAGTACGAGTAAAGGAGGGAGAGATATTCATGTATTACACCCGTATTACCAATTTAAGATAGTAAGATAAGTAATTATTTTGAGATACTAAGCTGTTATTTTCAGATACTATCATTATTTTGAGATACTCAGTCATTATTAAAAAAGTTGTTGGATCACAAAATATGATTCTAAGTTGTTATTTTGAAATATTATGTCATTATTTTGTGATACTAAGTAATTATTTTGAAATACGTTATTTTGAAATATAATGTATTTACTTACATTATTATATTTATATCTCATTATTTTACATACAGATTATTTAGTGTATTATTATGTTAATGTGCTAGATTTGTGCTGGGGGTTGTTTTTAGTTTTGTAGGTTGGTTTGCATATATTTAAAACCATGACCAATGAATATGAAACTTTATAATCATTATTAATTATAATAATCAGCCACATAGTTACAATATTTCCAATATATATGATGTTTACACTTACATTATAATGTATTTTATTTTCATATACTTAACTCATTTAAATAGCGCTATAATGCCACGGCTTCAGATGCATTGCCAGGCCCAGTGAAATTACCTGAAAGTATGAGACGGGTGTGACTGACCAACTTCAAAACAAGTAGCAACAAGTTTGTTTGCTTTTATCTAACAAGAAATCAGTGTTGCATCAAAGTTCCAATGTTTTTTTATTGTTGTGTGCTTTTAGTTTACCTTTACCATACAGACAACATGGATATTTGCTTGGTGCTCATTATGATTTGTAAATAACCTGCAAATACTTAAAAATACCTGTAAATAACCCACAAAAAAAAATACATTCCATAGTACACAATGTAGAGATTTCGAACGTTGTGGAGTTTTCTCTTTATTTTTTCTTCTCCTACTTCATGTGAATTATTATTTTCTTAAAAATAAGTTTGTCCAACATGTTGTGGCAGGCAAACCACAGTACAGAGAAGTTTAGAGAAGTGTTTAATAAGTATAATAAGCTCTGAAAGGTGTCACAAGTTTATGATAACTGATTATTTATTTTAAAATAATAATAATTTCATTGTTCTTGTGCAATGATTATACTGTATTTTATCATAATTTACAGCATGACACTAAGTTTAAAGTGTCACAGCCAGACCAAGGAGTTTTATATGATGTTGTATATACAGTAGCCTTCCTTCATCTCTCTTTATCTCTCTCTCTCTCTCTCTCTCTCTCTCTCCATCCAACCATCCATCCATCCACCCATACATACATACATCCATACATCTATACATTTACAGAGCTACCTTGTTTTTGTATCTGATTGAAATTCGAAGATAGATTCAGGAAGCTGCCACTAGTTGTCGCCAGAGTCCAGTATCAGCAGCACAACACCAGCATCTCGTTCTTATTATGTTAAGCTCAGGTTAAGTTTAAATTTAAGAAATTAAGTTTTTTGTGGTTGTGCATTTAGTATTAAGAAAGTGCAGCATTTTGTTACGTTAAGTTCGTTATGTTTGTTAGTAACCTTATAAGTTTCCCTCATGCTTGGATTCTTGTATTTTCCTCTCAGGAATCATCACATTCGTCATGCCAATAGCTAAGCAGTGTGATGTCATCTACAGTATATTTACAGACACTTCAAGATGGATCTACTCTGGACTCTGCTCCATCTACAGACGCAGAGGCTGCTTTACTCTTTTTATAACTTAATTTGTTTGCATTGATTCTTGTTTTCTTTATATGTGTTCTTTCAGCCCTCCATTTAATGCTGTAGTCTCAGGTTTCTTTTTTTATTGTCTGTCATACATTTTCTCACCTGGTCAATTTGATGGCCTACCTTCATATGGACGAACATACTACAAACGAACATGTCTAACTTTAGTCGACTGTAGAGAATATTGTCCGAACTGTGGTAAAGCATGGATTGCATAATCTGACATTTGGGTTTCTTTCCTTAATGCTTTTGAACAAAGCATGCAAATACTTAATAGAAATTATTGATATTTGCATCCACAATAAAGAACTGCAACTTTTGAAAATGCAAGTTGTTTGTTCTGTGGGTTGCCGTAGACACAACAAATGCTTTAGTAAATTTCGTTTTAAAAACAAAGGCTATCAAAGAAAGAAAGCTGAATGTTGACCCTAGAAGATTTTAATTAATGTGCAACTCTTAAATGGTCGCGCATATATATATATATTTATATATATATGTGTGTATATATATATATATATATATATAAACTTATTACCTATCACTTAAGCACTTATTACTTAAGGTTTCCTCCCACACTCTGAAAACATGCACTTAAGGTGAATTGGAGGTGATCATTTGTCCATGTTTGACAATGTATACATTTGTAAGGTGATTAATCAAGAAAGTGTAAAACATAAAGTTAAAACCCGAAGAAAATATATAAACAATGAATAAATACACAAACACTTCTCTGATTCATTTGCAGATATAATATATTTATATATTTTCCAGGTTATTCAAAAGCATACATATATAGCACGACACAGCACATATATCACATTATATTAGGTATTTATATTACTCTAAACAATAACAGATTAGACCTTCAAAACGAGTTTTTTTTTGTTATGTTTGACTTATGGTTTCAGTTGTTTCATTTGAAGGGTATCGTATTCGTCCTGAGTGTGATGAACAAGTCCCTACAATAGACAAAAGAGAGATAAAGAAAGTGTGAGGGGAAAAAGGTATTGTGTGGAAAATCTAAATTATAACAACTATAAGTAAGTACAAAATAAGTATTTTGGTGCGCCCCCCAAAACTTATACATTAAGCAAAAACAAGTGTAAATTTTCTCACTATGAGACCAATAAAGGATCATCTTATCTTCTTAGAGTGTATCATATGTTTGCGTTCACTTGAGAACAAGTTTTTCTTTTCCAAATTGTGTACACTGTTAATCGTTATGGTCAACATTAATATGTAAAAAAAGGATTAAAACAATATTGTTAAAAAGTATATGCATTTGAACATTTTGAAACCAAGGTATCATCTATCTGAATCATCGATTAGTTCCAGTTTCTATGTAAGTACAGCCTGGACAAACTAATTCTGAAATTAATGTCCGTATCTCAAAAGATCCAAAGTTTGCTTACGTGATTCAGAATTAAAAAGACAATTATTAATATTGTATTAATCTAATTCATGAGATTTGTCAGTTGATTGTGTTTTAAATTCTAGTATCAACTTCTTTTTGTAACCAAGCTGACCCTAGTTGGCAGCAAGTGTGTAGTGCAGTGGATTTCCGCTTTCAAATTTCTGCTGATAAAAACCACACCAAATATGAGAAGTTAAACTCACCTCATACACCCTGTCTGAGGCCTCCTATGAAAATAAAACCGTTCAGTTGTAAAGATTATCTACAAACCAAGCTGACCAAATCAATTCCATCAGGTTAGATGTAGATTAGAAATAACCAGATACATACAAATATACATTTTATAATTCATCTTAAATTGCAATTTGAGCCAAAGTGGCACTATTGAGAAAACATCAACTTATTCGTATCTGTATTTATCATCTGTGGCATGTTTCTATAAATACGTTGTGCAGATGTCAGATGTTTTAAGGCGAACGCCGCATAGAGTTTCTCATAATAATGTTAATGTCAGTTATTGAAACATGGAATCAGCTTTACATCTTCATCATTTAGCAGACGCCTTTATCCAAAGCGACTTACCTTATAATATACAATCTGAGCAATTGAGGGTTCAACAGCAGCAGCCAAAAATTAGTGAGATTAGAACCGACATCATTTCGATTACTAATCATCTACGCTAACCACATGACTGGCCGGCTCAGCTTAAAGATTCAGACTATTTTATCCAAAGCCAATGTTTAAAATGTAATTTTATTTGATTAATTATTTTAACGATTTAATAGGTTCCTGTCTCTTCCCTTGGTTAACATACGTACAGTGACGCAAGCAATATAATTTTTTATCATTTAAATATTTACAGTTCATGTATGTGCTCAGATCCAGGACATTTGGGAGAAATAAAAACTCGCTCATCATATTTAATATTAATTACAATATTAGATTGTTTTAATACCAGAGTCTTCGGTATTAAAAGTTTTTAAAAGTAATTCTTTAACAATGTGATGACTACAAAACACTTTTGACTTGTGCATATAATTAAAATGCTTGCTTCTTCAGTCTGTGTTTAAAAAATAAACTCTATTTTCAAAATCTTTAAAAGCCTTGACAATAAGTATTTGGGTAATAACAATATAGTGTTTTACCCAGATGTTGGGTTAACAACATATATTGATTTTATTAAAACAAATGCATATATATATATGCATATAAATACAAATAAGCCACACTGCAGTTTTTTATGTTTGAAATTTTGGTAAAAAGTGCGGCTTATACTCGGGACAATACGGTAACAAGGAGAAAGGTTAACATTTGATATATGAATAATAAATTACATTCTTACCTTTACTTTTAAGTCTTGTTTTTGACGTTCATTCAGAATCTGTAAGTAAACAAATATGATCAGCTGTTTGCAATACTACATTTTCTTCATTTGGGCTTACAGCAAAAGCAGATACCGTACTCTACATGACCAAAAATATGTGTACACATAACCATGACACACAGCGAGCGCTCCATCTATCCATCCATTATCTAGTTTCACCACCCTTTAATTATAATTTAGGGTCACGATACGACATCATGGTCAGAGACTGGATAAATGCACTAAATACCTGAACAGGTTGCCAGTCTGTTACAGAACACACACACAAAAGACAATTTCAATATCTTCAAATAACTTGACTGCACATCTTTGGACTATGGGAGGAAAGCAGAGTACTCGGAGGATCTCACACAGATGGGAGAACATACAAACTCGTCACAGATTGCCTTACCCAGTAATCAAACCCAAGACTTCTTGCTGTGAGTCAAACACACACAATGTGCTAACACACACAATGTATACATGTCACGTTTATGTGAAATCACAGAAATCAAACGCCGAGTGGAAAATAAAATGAACTTAGATTACCTTCAGCCTGCAGTAAAGGATAGTTAGGACAAATCCATAAAGAAAAAGCACCATATCCAGGATGTAGCAGATTTGAAATCCTTGAAAAGCAGCTTTTCACATGAAAAGAAAAAAACAACAATCCTTTTTAAATGTTATTACTTGTACCTATCAATTATCAGCTTGGTACGTCAACACCACACCGATATTAGTGGTTATATTTTTGTCTTTTTAATTTTTGTCCATTTAGCAATGTATATGACATCATTTTTATGTATTATATTTCATATTTAGAATTTGTCCCTTTTGAATTATAGGTTTAAAAATCTAATTGTTTATTGTGTCACAACTTTAATGTGTTTTTTTTAGTTCTCGGCTTTTTTGTACTCTTGTATAACAGAGACTCGTCCACAGATCACTTTTGCTATATGGATTGCAAAATCTTTTAAACTCAATATCTCAACACTGAATAATTTTGAAGTTTTATCTCCAATTTATGCATTGTTCATGATTAATAATAAGGTATTTTTATTATGAATTATTTATCAATTAATTATTCATTTCAAAGAAAGACGTTATGCATTTTATGCATGTCTTCATTCCTTTTCCCTTTAATGACTATTAACCCAATGGAGCCAAGTTCAAAGCTAACTTAAAAGTTAAAGTAGATTGACTAATACCATTGGCAAGATTGGTTTGATTAGTTTAGGCCATTAATTGATTAATTTGATTATCTGCATTCTGAGAGTACAGCAAGAAGTCCCGGTTTGATTCCCGGGTCACAATTTCTGTGTGGAGTTTGTATGTTCTCCATGTGTCTGTGTGGGTTTACTCCAGGTACTCTGGTTTCTTCACGAAACAGTCTAAAAACATGCAATAGGTTAATTGGAGATGTGAAATAGTCCCGTAGATACACAAGATCCCTGTAGTGCGACAGGTTGGACAAAGACCTGGCAACCTACTCCGTTAAAACACTTGCTAAGAAACTTTGGAGTCATAGCCGTCCATATAAATAAATAAGGAGGATTAAACTTGGCGTGAATTATGTACTTAATAAGTTGTCCACAGGATCTGTTGAAATACTTTATTTATAACAAACAGATAATGACTATTGTGGTTTTAATTAGTATACATATTTAAAAACTTGTTCTATTCCACTAGTGAGAAATTCCACTGTTGTTTGTTGGATTTGTTTGTATTTGTTTTTCTTTCAGCGACAGAATCCATTTTGACATGTCCTGAATGTCTTTTACATGTCCTTCCTCACTGTACGCATGATTCTGTACACATTGTTGGCCTTCCTTTCTTTGCCCTGCCTGCCACATCCAACACTGTTTCTCAAACCATGTTCGTTTTAATGAATTGTTTTAGTCATTCTAACGTGAATTACTTTTCTCTTCAATGTATTCCCCAATATCTTAAAGCTTTTCTCAACCTGCTTCCTACTCTTTTTACGTATTTGAACATCAAATTCAATACAGACGTCTGACTAACCTCGTTCATCAGCCTGTCCACGATCAATGCAAACAAGAAGTGACTCTTAATAAAGTCTCTTCTATTTCTACTGCACATCTCACCACTGTGATACTGTTCTAAACATGTATTACACTTACCTCACAATAATTAAAAAAATTATGTACGACTAAAATATTTGTATATTATAAATATAGTACTGAAAGTGTGCATATGAAACCCATAAGCAAATATGTAAATCTGTTAAACCTCCGGACCCTGTACTGGTCTGTATTAAGTAGTGTAAAAACTGTCACAAAAAAAGTTTGCTGTTTGAAAGCCAGTTAAACAGCTTCAGAAAATTATAACTAAACTGTAAAACTATAAATTGTAAAATTTAATAAAAGAACATTTTGCTGAGGACAATATTTATGAAGAATTCTTTGCATATGGTGTAATGTGGATTGTTTATAGAGTAAAATGTGTTGAATATAATCGAACCAGCCTTAGTCAAAGAGTAATCGGTGTTACACTGATGATTTTAATCCTTTAATGCATTAAAAGGCTCATCATCCTCTGAGTGAACAACAACAACAAGAAAAAACAATTAGTAGCATTTTACAGTTTCAGTGCAACTAGTTCATTAAACCCAGAATTAAAAACACTTGCTTTTTTGGAATTTTACTCTGTCTAAGTAACTACATTTAAATTTAATCAACTAGAGTTCATTCTAAATAGAGTTCTTTTTAACTGTAGGTGTGTACATTTTAAGTTCCAGAATTATCTGGCAGACAAATTCAGAAAATTTGTGTTTAATTGTGTAAACACAAAATACCAAAGATGCAAAAATTCTAACACTAGGATGCAGGAGTTTAAAGCCTGTAGTGGTGTAGCTAAAAACATTACTAATGCTGCTAAAGGATTTATAAAATTCTGCATAACTGATTTAAATTTTATGTCAATGGATGTCACAATTGATGTAAATGACTTTTATTGATCTACAAGATTTTTCCTCATCATCTTAGCCCTCTTTGATTTTGGGGTCTTGATTGATCTGACATAGTCAGTTACGCCAGTTGCCCTTTCTAAAAAAAGTCCTTTTATTTATCTGGGCTCGAGACAGTCAATACATCACACTGGTTTGTGCATCTTAGTGGTTAGAGTTAACCGGCAATTCCGAGATTTGATTTAGGGAGTTTTCATGCCCATTACGATACGTAAAGGATTTAAATACTGTTGTGATTTTCTTTAAACAAACATGTTTGTTTTACCTCTATAATCATTGATTAACATTGATGAGCAAAAACAATATTATAACTATACCTTTATATTTAATAACAGTTCAAGAAGTAAGAAGCATGAGGTACTTACTTTATGTATCTGATATGACTGCAATACTTGAAAAATACTTTACACCCTATTATGCTTTTGAATAACTCCAAAACCATGTTTATAATGTAATAATTAAAAAATTTGTGTTTAAAGAAAAAGATATAAAGCTTCATCCATACAACTATTAAGTTGTTTATCAGGAGATGAAAAAGAAAAGGTAATAAATATTCAAGACAATAAAGTAAAAGAAACTGATCACTTTTCAAGTTAATAGATCACTGTTAGGAGACATTAGTATTGAAGTAGGTCACGTCTACAAGTTTTTTTTCCATTGCTCTTACACCTACATACACAGTAAATGTGTCTCTTACTTGGGTATGCTGGCATGGCTGGATCTTTAAAACTATGTATTAAAAAAATTGACTGTAAACTAATGTGTTTATCATTTTTATGCCAACATATTGAACAAATTACAACATTTAACAAAAATACATATTTTTCTAGGTACATGTTTTATAGTACTGCTACCTCTTAAGTAAGTCAGCAAAGAGCACAACAAAGCAAGATGTAAATCATTTAAATACTGTTAGTCGTAAATACGCACCAGCCGGGTCAATAGTCATTGAAAGTGGAATAAGCAAAAGTCCAGAAAATCCTGTCTTTTTCATAGTGAAAGTCACAAAGAAACAGCACTACACACTACTGTGGGACGGACACTGAACTAAAAGGGTTTCAGGAAACTCACTTGCACGAGAAATGGTGAAGGAAGTTGTGGTGAGTGGCTGTCCGTTTCGAGCTTGAACCATCTCCAGACCACAAAAACTCTAGTTGATTATCTTTTCAAAGAAATGAAGATAAACCGTGTTTCATGCTAGTGTTATATGTACCCAACATTACCCAAACAAGGTAGATCTGGCATTGTTGGTGTTCGAATGTTCTCCCTGTTGACCATTTAAGTTCCATACATGAGCTCTTATTTTCTCCCAACGAGATTGTAATGTTTATTGGAGTGACTAAATGTATGTCCGTGATTGAGTTTGGCTGGATATCATGTCTTTTGACTATTGAACTGGACACACTGTGACCTTGATCAGGATAAGGTAGTAATATAAAAACTTGGTGGCTCTATAGGTTTTGTATTATACTGCATTTTGTCAATAGGGGTGATCATTAAATGCCTTGCCATTCCTTTTATTTGGTCAAATCAGCAAAGTTAAAACTTAATTTAAAGTACAACTTTGAATGGTTTTAAAAATTGATTTTTGTAAGTGAGTTGAAAATAGATTTGAAGCATTAGTATGAAAAAGTAGTGGTATTGTGGCCATTATGGTTAGATTGTTGTTTCATTAGAGTCATACAACAGGCACGGCAAATGGAAATGACCTATATCACAAACTTTAAAGCTTGATCTTGGTATATTGTATGTTAGCAGTAACACAGAATGTTAATATACCACAAGAAAGATGTTTTAAATTCAATATGTAACTGCTACTGAAATAAATTAATATCTACTGTATTAAAATTCCAAAGCTTTTTAAGTTAAGTTAAAAATTAAACTTCTCTAATTCAGTGGGGCCAAACAATCTTGAGACTTCTACAGAACTTCTAGAGAAGTTGCAATATTTTTATAAAATCATGTAGCAGTTTCACTTTCTTTTCACGATTGTTTTGGAGAAGTTCTTTGTGTTTAAGAGTCATTTTCATATTTTTATATCAGGTGTTTTTGGTATTTCATGTAAAATGAAAACTAGTTACTTTCAGCAAAGCAATACATCTGAATTCACATACACCTTTAACCTTTCTTTCCTTGGCCTGCCTACAGTCAATAATTGTTATTTCAAAAGTAAAATACAGTCTTCATTGTTTTGCGATATAATGGACAGAATCATTTTAAGGAGAGAGGCTCGATTACAGTTCAATTACAAAGAAGGTTTTAGGGTGTCCAACAAATAACATATACTAAAGAAGATTCAGTCATGGAATCTGACCAGCAACAGAATAGAGCTTGCACAAGAATGTCAAACCAAATCAAATCAATCAAATCTCTTTATTGTCACATCACATTACACTGGTGTGAAACGTGAGTGAAATGCTTATGTGCTTAGTCCCTCA